>CABFPE010000119.1:649386-661591 GCA_900660155.1 Hofstenia miamia | reverse complement strand
TATATATATATATATTTATTTATTTATTGGCTATAAATACTATGCAAGTTTAAAATTTAAGACTAAACTTTGTAATTTGATGTAGTTTATTCAGCCAAATTGCAAATTTTCGCCTTAAATGTGCTGTAATGCTGTGCAACTTTTGGTTCCTTATGTTAAGGCAATCAAAGATGAGGATATATTTTCAAAAATAACGTATATTTGGCTCAAACTATAATATTTTTAGAAATTTGTTTATTTCTTATGCCCAAATGCAGAGCATCACCTGTAACTAAATGATTATGCTAGATACAGGCTTTTTTACCATTATTTTTTGAGTGAGTAATTTTCTTTGTTTTTGCTCTTAAAAAATAATATCTAGACCATGCAATCTACATTTTTAAGCACTGATATAATTTTCCTTAGCCCTATCATGACTGTTTGCTATATTTTTGGCTTTAATAGTTTATATTGCTTAATAAAGTTCCCATGTAGCCACCACCAGTGGATACTGGTGGATCACTAGTAACATCTGATTTACTTTTAATCATAAATAATATATGAGCTAATGCTTGAAATAAAATATTATTTGTTATTATGCTTCCTAGATCTCAAAAATATATAAAATTCATTGTGAAGAGCTTTTTGCAATTTTGGTGGTCTACCAGTGGTTGTCTAAATGGGTTATTTACTAGCACAATGATGTGCTGTCTGTGATGTAATTTCTGTGGAAATTTGCTTGATGTGGACAATTGAATTTGGTTCATTCATTATTTTTCTCAAACTCTGTCAAGCAATTGGTTAGCAATAGTTAGTCAATACATATCTTTATTGTATCCTTGATTACAAGTTAGGGTTCTTTGCAGATATATTGTGTACTAAGAGTTTGTTCATTTTGGTGAATTCCAGCATGTCCTTTTGTGAATACAGCAGACAATATATCTTCTGTAATGACTTATAGAAAAGAAAACTTTTTTGGTTAGTGTCCAGTGGTGTTTTTTGAAATAGTATTGGTTCTATAATGATGCTATAGCTTAAAACTTTGTTGTCAATTTTGTTTAATAAATCTTTTTCTTTTTCCTTTTTATTATTTCTTAATATGTGATGCTTAGTAGGGCTTTACTATTCTTACTGACATTGAAATCTAGTATAGCATAATATTCAATTTTTGTATGAAGTCACATTTTTAACATTCTTCCTTTTCTAAGTTACATTTATGTTAGAGGAGCACTATCCATAGATTAACACTTTGGTTTATTGTTCTATTTTGGTGAAGCATTGAGTAGTTTTAATCAGCAAGGGATTCTATCCATCTGGCAACAATGCTTGATTTGTTTCCCAAACACTTCTTAGGCCAGTAGAATTTATTATTATCAGGCCTGACTGCAAGATTTTACCTAGTAGTAAGCAGTATAAGCAATTCTACTTTGGTTGAGCTGTAATCAAGGTGTGTTGACTAATGTTTTCTGCTAAAAAATTGTCATAACAATTCTTGGCAATTTTTTCTTGACTTAGGCATCCCCTGATAGCTAATATGCTGGTGTCACCACTAACAGTGAATGGGAGATTGTAATTGATTGACCTTAGAGAATGAAATTTCATAAATTTATTTTCAAAATTTTATAGTTTTTTGGTATTCTCATGTCCATATAAATGTTTTTTCTTTTTTAACATTTTTGGTGAAGTTCTGGATAATGCTACAGTAAAAGCCTAGGAGAGCTAGTATTTGTTAGAGGTACTACTTTTATAGGGTGTCATAATTTTATCTATCATTTCTTTTGTATCTGCTTTTATTGACATTTTTCCATTTTCCATCATTTTACCAAAATGATGGTGTAGGTGTTTAACATAAAGCACAAGCACACATCCCTACTTCATATAGGAGGGTGAGTCTTCTGTATGTCATGTGTTTATCTACAATATTACTACATGTGAGAATGTCATTGATGTAGGCAGTGACCCCTTCTTCCATTTGTTTAAATCTGTTTTGCAGTCCCTTGGTGATATATTGCTGTGGGGTAGATGATTCATAGCAAAGGTCAAATTAACTCAAATGCCATATATTTCCAATTGAAGAGGCATTGTGGTGTGATAATGGCCTTTTTTCAATTTCACTTTCATTCATGTCCATCTACTAATAGAATTTGTTGAGGTCCATGCAGCTGAAAAGTTTGAAGTAACTAGCCTCATTAAATTGTGGTTTTATAGTAAGCTCATTTCAATTGTTGTTAAGATTTGTATAGCTTCATCATGGATAGCAAATATGTATAGCTTCTGTTGCTTATGGGTATTGCATTGGTTGTTTGTGTTTAGTAGAAGCACTTTGGCAGAACAATTAAAACATTTTTCTGCTATGATCCTTGTAAGCTTCCAATGGTAAAGGGCAAGTCTAATAGTTTTGTCTTATTTGAAGATGATCTCTTTATTGGAAAATGCTTGCATTTTTTGTGTCATGTTCATTTCATGAAAAGTAATAAAATTTTCTTTGAAGGTTGTAGCACATCGCTGCTTTCAAAGAAGGATTATGTCTTAATTTTTATAATTTGTTGCAATTATTTGCCATTTATAAAAAATTTTATTTTTATATTCAACTTTTGAGTCAATATATTGACATCAATGAATTGTTTAGCAATGTCATTCATTGTAATTCTATTTAAATTAGGAGAATTTGTTTCTGAGATTATTGATATGCTGGTGCCTGCATTGATCTTGACTGGCATAAAGATGCAATTGCCTGCTATTTGAATCATGCTGTGGATATGCTTCTGGCAAATTTATAATACATTCAATGAAGTTAGTGCTCTCACTAACTTAACTCTTCTGCATCAATAATGTTTTCATGAAAATTGTCTTCTTCAACTTCAGAGATGCAGTTATAGTCAGTGTGGTAGCTTTCATCATTATCAAAAGTGCTTACTGCTTTGTACACTTATTTTTGAGGAGCAATTTTCTTCACACTTTCATTATTGAATATCTTCTTACCTTGGGCTTAGAGCAAAAGCAGATCAATAAATTGAGCATCCTGGAACATCTTATAATGTGGAGCCTAGTTCATAACAAAAAAACATAGCAAGCATTTCTTCAAATAACTATACAATTATTGCTCCTATTCCTATGATCAAAGAACATGTATGCATATAGATGTGGTAAATGGAAAAATTATTTCATATATATTTAATTGACATTTATCTGCATATAAAAAATGCACACACTGTTTTTCATTTAATAATTCCAAGTAACAAGAAAACTTTTTTAGAGGTGTCTTCTAACTTTATACTCTCAAAAAGTTATCAATGAATTTATCAAAGTCAATAGCTCCAGTAAGATCTGATTCAATAACCAGTAGCAATAAATCACAGTTTGTCTTTACTAATGAATAGCACTAAATATATTTTGCATGCAAATTTAATATTTGGAAAATTTCAATCATACTACCTCCATAAGTATACTGAAAATCAAATATAATGCACACAGGAGGGGACAATTCATCATAATTTGACAAATACCTTCAAAAGGAATTAATTCAGGTGAAAACCACCTGTTGATCAAATTCTAAGGGATCCTTTTCAATCAATCTGAGTATTGGTAGGTGATGACATTTAGAAAAAAATCCAAATTTTTTATTTAGATTATAGTAAAATTTTCTTGACTTATTAATTAAATTGTTAAGACATGCATAATTATTAAAAAAAGCTCAAACTCTAAACTACTTCTTCCCTGACAATGCTTGATCATTTTCCATATCAGAATGCTTCCTTGTTGTTTTTCAATCTAAGAAATAGCTATGATATTTACTAGTACTTTTGCTCTATTTTCAAATTTCAAAATTTTTCTCTGCAGTAATTATTGTAGCAAACTAAATGGTCATATAAAGAAATACATGCTCTAAGTTCAATATATGTTATTTGATGTGATTTACTTGTTACTTTGAATCAAACAAGTATAAAATCTCAAAGAATGCAAAGAAATGGTTTCTAAATTTTTTACAGTTTCAAATACAGTAGTTCTTGTTTGTTTTCCATCATCATGTATTTTTGCCAAGAGATCTACAGTGAAAGTCTTTGAAATATGAAAAAAGATTGAAGCAATTGAAATCAACTGCATGAGTATTGTGTATCCTTCTGTTTTCCTTATCTTTTGCACTCCATACACTTTATTCTTTTCTGTTTGTCATGCAGTCCTCTAGGTATTAATTCAGAAAGATTTATTTGCATATATTGAACAGCTGGATTATCCAAAGTATTGGTGTTTACTGTGTAGTTGCTCTGGATTCTTTGTGTAAAGTACACAATTTCAGAATTTGCAAACCCATGATTAACTGGGCTTATGTATACAAATAAATATGATTTTGCTAAGTGGATGAGTTATGCAGGTGCCAATCAATACCTCACATTGCCGTTTGCAAATCACAGGAAAAAATACTGCATCAACTTTTGCAAAAAGTTATTATACATTTACTGTTTATCATAATAATATGTAATTTGTGAATGACACTCTATTTATGTACAAAAATACCACAGCTTCTTACTGACCTGGAAGCTCTTCTTCTCTGTTACCACAATCAACCTTCAAAGAAGAAGACCATTATGTTTTTTTCCCAATTTTTTACTTTCTAGGACAATTGAACTCAAATTTTATCTACCATACATGTAAATAAATATCATACAGATAATAAGTACATGGATATTACTAAACAGCTAGTTTTCATCATAATTTAATCTTAGTGCATTTTTAAAATGAAAGGAAATGTCAATGTCTTATCTATTCCAATAAAAATTTCCACAGTATGATTTGTTGGTTGATTCTAGAAACAGATTATAATCACTACTCCAAGCACTTACCACAAGCATCTTTGAAATTTTAATCAATTATTTTCATATGAAAACAAAAAACTAAATAACAATTTTAAAAACAAAATAAGACTTATGTTTTGGAGAAATATTAATCAAACCAAAGAAAATTAATTTAAAAGAAATTGTAAGCTTAAAAGCTCCTTTTTACAAAATCTTGGAAAATGTTTACATAAATTAAAGTAAGTTAGAATCACAAGCATGATTAAATTTTGGCATATTCTAATATTCATTCCTAACTTTGGCCTGACCTTTACTCTGAAAGATAGAGTTACAGTGGTTAAGCAAGCCTTCTGGTGGTGCTACACTAGCAATTTGTTGAAAATATCATATATTCCCAATCCTTCTTATTTATTAAATATGATAAATCAAAACTTCTGATTCCACTAAAGAATAAAAAAATGTTTAACATCTTTCAGTTTTTCATTAATATCACAATTATTAAGCTGATTATTTTTCACAATATTTCAGTCAAGCTTGAATTTCTCAGTATGAATTTTAGTATTTACTCTTTTAGTTTGTGATTGAGGAGTTTTTCAAATTTATAATATTTAACTGATTTTTTTTTTTAAAATTTTGATTGCATGCTTAGGGTTTCTTTCCTAGTTGTCATGATTTAGTTGGTAAATGTATTTGAGTAATTCCAAGCTACAGCTTATGATGAAATACATAAATTCTGTTAGTCTATGTTTATTCAAACAATTTATTAAAATGCTTCTTTAGTCTGAATTATACCTAAAATTTATAATCTTCAATTCTTACTAAAAACACCACATTATTGATTTGTAATATTCTTTCTTTACTATGATTAAGCCAAAGCTTCTAAATGATGTTATTACTAGCACAAGTAGTTGAAATGCACAGCTCAAATTTAAAATGATAAAATATTTACCAATATATTGATCATAAGAAGCTGAACCAAGTTACATATTTTTATAATACTGCCATTGTATTGACAATGTATTAATCAATAATAGTTATATTGGATGATGAATTTATTTGTACTTTTCTTATAAAGATGTTTATTGAGATATCAACCCTCAATTGAGCTTTGTGAAATCATTTATGCCAAGGTTCTTATAATTCCATGTACTATGAAACCCAAATTATATTCATGCTTTTGTGTATCAAAAGGGACTCTTGAAGTAATTTAGGTTAGCTATTTAAAATGCATTGTGCCATTCCTTAACACTAAAGTAATATGAATATCCTTTGTGCATGCATTGTTTAAGTAGTTTCATTAATTGCCAAAGGCCAATCACCAATGCAAAGATTTGAATTGTCCCATTAATTATTTTTTAAAATATAAAAATATTTATAAAGATAAATTTTTAAATGTTTTATATATATATATATTATATTTAAAATTTTATATTCATTATATGTACATTTTGTTTGAAGAATTTCTTTCTTTGCATGTCTGATTAACAGCAGCATACGTGGGAAGAGTGCTATTTTGCATTCAGTTGAACAAATTATTTAGATTTTATAAAAAATAAAAACCCAAAAAAATACTAAAAATCCCCAAAAAAATCTAAAAAAAACTAAAAAATCGCATCTTGTTTGAGGAAATCATTGCTGACTCGAAATAAAGGTTAGTCGTTTTTTATATTCTATATTTACTTCATTAATTTCAGGAAATGATAACTACTGGTGGTGGAGCTTCTACTTCTGTGCCATCTTCAGGGCTACCTATAGCATCTTTGTATGTCGGAGATCTTCAACCTGATGTCACTGAAGCAATGCTCTTTGAAAAGTTTTCCCAAATCGGCCCCGTTCTTTCTATAAGAGTTTGTCGTGATATTGTAACCAGACGTTCATTAGGCTATGCCTACATTAATTTTCAAAGTCCTGCTGATGGTGGATTACATTTTCTTTGCATTTTTTAATCTTTATTTAGCGGAGAGAGCCATGGACACATTGAATTTCGAACCAATTAAAGGGGAGAGGCCAATGAGAATTATGTGGACTCAACGTGATCCTAGCTTACGACGATCTGGAGTAGGAAATATTTTTATTAAAAATTTGGATAAGAGCATTGATAACAAAGCGTTATATGACACATTCGGTGCATTCGGTAAAATTCTGTCATGCAAGGTATTATTTAGTAGCTTTATTTATTGAATTTTGATATATTCATATGTTAACGCCTAACTAAACTATTGTTACATCTAAGTTTTTGTATTGGGGATCTACTTGTCGGAGGTTTTGTTTGTGGAAAATTTGTTTATTCCCAAGGAACCTAACACAGTTGCGTCGTTCAAGCTAAAGTAGCATTTCAATGACGCCCAATATCTTATGCATTACATTTATTCTATAATAGTTGATCTTTCAATATACAATATGTTCCAAATGTTTCCAAATATTTTTGAATAGCAGTAGTTACATTTGTCGCATTATTTTTATGTATTTGTGTTTAATGTATTTCGAAATTAGTTATATTAATTTAGATAGCAAACGACGACAAAGGCAACTCCTTGGGGTATGGATTTGTACATTATGAAAAACAAGAATCCGCTGATCAGGCTATTGAACAATTAAATGGCAAACTTCTTAATGATAAACAAGTGTAAGTATTGCAATAGTTTTTACATAGTTTTAACTAGAGGTTTTGAACTGTGGTGCTTAAGTACATTTACATGTAATTTTAACTTTGTTTAAGGTTGCATCTACAGATTTATTTGTTCGGCATTCATGTTATTTTGATGTTAATTCTTCTACAATAAGGCACTAATTGTAATTTTCGAGTTTCACGATTTATTTTAGTGTTTCTTTTCTCTTGAAAATTTGCGCTTTACGCAATTGGAAATTCCTTGTTATTCTATCGTAAATAAACGGTACTTACGGTTAGATAAACTCAACAATATTTGCAAAAAATGCAACATTAGTCGTTTGCTCTTAATTTTCTATTTGTCATTATATGATAGGCATAGGTTTGAAGCTTGTCAGCATTATATTTGCCAAAAAATACATGAAATTAACGGAATATCTGGAAATATATAAATTTGTCTTAGATTCAGTTTTGATCAATTTCTTTCCGTAAATTAATTTTAGCTTCAGTTGAACATTTAAAACAAATAACTATCTTTCAGGAGTATTGTGTACGCAGATCAAAGTTATTGCGCTCTACATACGCGTATTGAATATTTTCTGCGCCACGTTATTGCAAATTTATTAAAACATTGTTGATAATAAATATGATTTATGCGTTGCAATGAATTACAAATATTGTCGCAAATTTTTACATCTGAAATTTACTCTCACAATATGAATTACAATCCATTAATTACATATTTTGGGAATTTTAAAAACTTTAAGGAATATTTGATGATAAAAATATAATTTCCTAGTGATACATTAGAAAATGTTTCTGTACATTTTGCCAGGCGTACTGGTTTACTTTCGTATGCTAACGAAAGTCCTGACCCTATCACAATTGAGATGAAATAAATTTAGTATTAAGTTTAAACAAATGGAATTTAGCCAATTAGGCAATTATTGTGTATTTAGCAAAAATGCAGGCACTATAAATATAGATAATATCTAATGCATCCTCCTTACACTTTGGTGCATTCTTTCATGCAAAATTTTTATAAATCTTAGGATGTCTTAGGATATTCCAGAGAGCCTGGGACTCCGTGATGACACCTATTATGCAGTTCCCTGGGGATATTGTTTCAATCTTGCCCAGATATCAGTAAATATTTGTAGGTCAAACGCTGGCCAGTCCAACAGTTTTACACCATTGTTTCTCAGGAAACAGGTTGCCAGCTGAGCTGTATGGCATTGAGCATTTTCTTACAGAATGATGGTTCTCACTCTTCAGATTGCGATATGATTTAGCGGCTGACTCTGATACCAGTTTGTATTGATTTTCCCCTTATATGACCCTGGTCTTTCAGTACTAATGCAATCCCACTAAGTCACAATCTAGTTGAATTGTGTAGGATTGTGCACNCAAAAAATGCAACATTAGTCGTTTGCTCTTAATTTTCTATTTGTCATTATATGATAGGCATAGGTTTGAAGCTTGTCAGCATTATATTTGCCAAAAAATACATGAAATTAACGGAATATCTGGAAATATATAAATTTGTCTTAGATTCAGTTTTGATCAATTTCTTTCCGTAAATTAATTTTAGCTTCAGTTGAACATTTAAAACAAATAACTATCTTTCAGGAGTATTGTGTACGCAGATCAAAGTTATTGCGCTCTACATACGCGTATTGAATATTTTCTGCGCCACGTTATTGCAAATTTATTAAAACATTGTTGATAATAAATATGATTTATGCGTTGCAATGAATTACAAATATTGTCGCAAATTATTGTCGCAAATTTTTACATCTGAAATTTACTCTCACAATATGAATTACAATCCATTAATTACATATTTTGGGAATTTTAAAAACTTTAAGGAATATTTGATGATAAAAATATAATTTCCTAGTGATACATTAGAAAATGTTTCTGTACATTTTGCCAGGCGTACTGGTTTACTTTCGTATTCTAACGAAAGTCCTGACCCCTATCACAATTGAGATAAAATAAATTTAGTATTAAGTTTAAACAAATGGAATTTCGCCAATTAGGCAATTATTGAGTATTTAGCAAAAATGCAGGCTATCATTCAGAGAAAATGGTGACCCGAACACTATAAATATAGATAATATCTAATGCATCCTCCTTACCCTTTTTTGCATTCTTTCATACAAAATTTATATAAATCTTAGGATGTCTTAGGATATTCCAGAGAGCCTGGGACTCCGTGATGACACCTATTATGCAGTTCCCTGGGGATATTGTTTCAATCTTGCCCAGATATCTGTAAATATTTGTAGGTCAAACGCTGGCCAGTCCAACAGTTTTACACCATTGTTTCTCAGGAAACAGGTTGCCAGCTGAGCTGTATGGCATTGAGCATTTTCTTACAGAATGATGGTTCTCACTCTTCAGATTGCGATATGATTTAGCGGCTGACTCTGATACCAGTTTGTATTGATTTTCCCCTTATATGACCCTGGTCTTTCAGTACTAATGCAATCCCACTAAGTCACAATCTAGTTGAATTGTGTAGGATTGTGCACATGTGTGGCTCTGATGTGTGCTCACAACCATGCCAAGCACATTGTGATTTCTGTGGATATTTTGTTCAAAAGAGATCATTACACCTATCAGCAGCCCTCCAATGAATGGAACAGCCCTGTTTCGTCTTGTAATCTTGCATCATTTACCACTGGTACTACTATTAACTGATACTCCATCAGTACAGAACTTGGCACGCTTCATTGAATATCC
The DNA here is from genome assembly GCA_900660155.1 of Hofstenia miamia. Lineage (NCBI taxonomy): Eukaryota > Metazoa > Xenacoelomorpha > Acoela > Hofsteniidae > Hofstenia > Hofstenia miamia. Next base: position 651,463 of record CABFPE010000119.1, on the reverse strand, counting down.
TATCTGTGGACTACTACCACTTGTTCGTCGATCTCTGCTTGGAGAAGATCTTTTGATGAAAGTGGGTTCAGACGAGCATCTTTTTGATGTATGCATTTTTGAATGCATCTATAAAATTGGGGGTGGGTGTTAAAGACAATAATCTTTTTGACGTACATCAATTTGATAAAATTACGTTCAGACGAGCATTATTTTGATGCACGGCCACTTGTTTATTCATCAATTAAGTTAACAGGAATTGTTTTTCTATCACTGGGAAGATTAAAATCAACACCTCAATTAGTGATTCAAAACGTTAACATCAAAAACGAATTTGATTGGATGCTTAATTCGATAGATATTGTTATATAATATTGCAAGAACCAAGTAGTTGCTTGTTTGTTCAAACAAACGAAATTACTTTTTTAATGCTTCCTCGTAATTATACAATTGAACAATATAATTAAATTTCAATGCATGCAGGAATTCTGGTTTATAAGTGATTTCAATTAGTCAGCACACATGTAAAATATATTGACCATTCAGTAGTCTAACTTGTGAAAAACCAATTCGCTTCATTGAAAAGAATAACTGCTTTTGTTGAAACATTGGAACATTTAGAATTCAATATCTTCAGGGTTCATTTTGAAGTTAAAATATTTTCAGCTTCAAAGTCCTCGTATTTTAAGACAATCTGTCACCAAAACAAAGTCATTAATTACTGATCGTTTAACTTGATAATGTGCGTTCAGACGAGCATCTTTTGAATTACGTCAAAAAGATGCAAGCTGTTTGTGCATCAATTTGAACGATGTGCTTTCGGACGAACATCCTTTTGATGTATGCTTTCCTTATTAAAGTGCATTCAGACGAGCATCTTTTAGACGTGTATAAAATGATATGCATCAAAAGGTTCTAGTCTAAACGCACCTTAAGAGGACTGAATTGAATTAATCAAAACTGTACCTGAATTCATTACGAAATGTAAAACTGAATTAAAACTGAGACTGAAACAAATTTCCAGATGTTCAGTTAATTTCATGTATTTTTGTTATTTTCGATCTCCTAAAAAAGGCACTATCCATGACTTATTTTGAACACTTCCAAAGTTTAGACCGTATTCTTAGATCCTTTATTTAGTATATATCAGGAAATTATGTAAATTCTGTTAAAATGTCATAATTCTTTTTTAGTTTTAGCTTATATTATAACTTTACTAACACAAAGCATTTAAAATTTGAAATATATACACTAATGATTTAAGGTAGGATTATGCGGGGAAGGGATTTCTAATATCCGTACTTAATTGTGAAAGTTTAATATGTACTTGTACCCGTAAATGTAATACACGTACTCAATTTACAACATAATTAGTAATTGTATTTAACTTAACAAATACAAGTTTAAAAAATTTCGGCGATATTTAGAGAATAGGAATAATGGAAATATAGAACTGAAATTAGAAAACTTTTTGAACTGAAACGGAAATTACGCGAAATATATGTTAAAACTGAAATTATCCAGATTTTAATTCCATCCCAGATGACGTTTAGTTTCCATAGCGATTTTAGCCTATTTATAAGTAGGAATTCAGAATGTACATTTTTAACGAACTTTCCAACAGTGAGTTGTAAAGTTATCAATTAAATGTAAAAATTGATTGTAATTCTTACTTCCGTTATAGCTACAATAAGTTTGTGAAAAAGCTGTCTGAGCATTGCGTGACAATGTGAATCACTTCTCAATTCTTTTATGACCCATTTTGACATATTTTTTTCGAACGCGCCGTGTGCACTGTTGACATTAGCATTGGTAGAGCATTTACGGCTTTCAACACATTGAGACAGATGTGCAGCAAAGTGCCAGAAAAGTGCAAAATAATTACTTCAACATTATTACTTAATTTGAATATCTAAATGATTTCTTAATTTACCCCAAGTGCCTTTCCAAACATATTTCCTGATTGGTTCAATTAATTTGTCTGGCATATTTATTACAGGATTGGTAGCAATAAAAACTGTTTACATAATCTTTTCTAGAGACATAACTTTTCTGCACTATATGTTGAATTAAAATTTTTTCAGCTATATGTTTTTTT
>CABFPE010000119.1:602479-620303 GCA_900660155.1 Hofstenia miamia | reverse complement strand
TCTGAATAAGTTATTAGTATAAATTATTATTTTTGCATTAAAGACATACAACTGCATTTTTTATTTGAATATTTATATCAGACTTGTCAACGAGCCGAGCTTCTAACGAGCCGAGCTTGAGCACAGTATTTGATATACAAAGAGCCCAAAACGAGCCTATTTTAGGCAAATCACGTTTATAGTTCTGCTTGTTAATTTGATTATGGAGATTTTTTTATTTTTTGCAGTCAGTATGCCTTTCCTATAATCTTATTTAAGAAATGTTTATTAAATAATAGGAAGAGCTATGTAAAAAACTCTTTGAGTACAATAGTTTTAAAAAAAGATTATATGTGGCGAGCCGAGCTGAACGTACACAAAATTTAAACGAGCCGAGCCGAGCTTGGAAATGTCGGCTCGTTGATAAGTCTGGTTACATACACAGAATTTATAATTGATTTCATTAAAAAGAGCTATGTAAAAAATTCTTTGAGCACAATATTTTAAAAAAAATATCGAAACTAGCCTCATTCAAAGATTTTATCTGGCGAGCCGAGCCGAGCCGAACTTACACAAAATTTAAACGAGCCGAGACGAACTTACGCAAAATTTAAACGAGCCGAGCAGTAGAGAATCTGTTCAGTGATGCGGGCTTATTATTAACAAAATTAGGAAGAAATCAAAGCCAGTCATTTTCTGCAACTCGGTATACCGGTACATCAAATACTACCAGAAACTGAAGCAGGCAAAGGTTGCATATGCATAGCACATGGTGCATATTCTCGCTTTTGTTTGTATTTATGCATTTGTTAAATACATACAAGTTTATTGTGTTCTGAGATATCTAATGTATTATTGTTAGGACTGATTTCTTATGTTTTTGGATAATGTAATTTCTGTGCGAATTTTAGCCTAATTATAAGAATTTGATGCGAACCACATTAAGATTTTGTCCACATGCGATGTGAATATTCTTGATTTTTCCCGCATTTGCAAGCCTGGTATGACTACGAGCCTGGCAAACCATCTGAAAATTTGACTAAATTTGCGCACTAATTTTGCAAGTGGCTTAATTATAATTATTCATTTCAATTCTAATGCTTAATACAGTTGAATTTCTCCTCAACAGTAGATCTAAGTCAATTCTGTGGTAAGACATCCTTGAAAAATGGCTGCAAGGGGACACTAGTTTGTAAATGAAATTTACTTCATTCTTATGTAATTTACACTAATTGTATTTTAATCTATAAAACTCTGCAAATTAGGAGACAATAATCTAAGAAATTGTTACTGTTCTAGCTTTCTATAAATCGGGAATTAAGACTTCAACGAGGTACATTCAGCCAAGCAGTAAGTTATCGAATTCAATGGATAGACAATTTGATTCCGTTACTTAATTCCAACACTTGGAATTTAATTTATAAAAGTGAAACATTTGGCAATTTACAGAACATTAGATTAGCTTTAATTAAAAACCAATACATTTCTGTCTGCCGCGATTCAATTATCTACCACTGTTTTCTAATTCATTGAAAATTAGTTATAATTGTTTTCAAAGAAAATTACAGACAGAAAACCTGTGAATACTCATATCGCAAAATCTTTGATTATATATCAATAAAGCTACTTTGTTCAAAATATAGCTCTATAGCCGAGCTTACAAAACTTTAAAACAAAATATTTCATTATTTTTCCATTTTTAAATGTTCTGAAAAGTTGCGGTCACTTCTATTCACAAACTCTAATAAGTTAAAATTTCATTTTAATAATCAGCAAATAGGGTACTTTTGACGTTGGCTTCCTCATGAATACTTTGGTAAAATTTCATTTGAAACTTATTAAAAATTGAATATTGGGTAGCCAATATAATATATAATTCCATACAATTTGACGATTTCATAACTTAATGATATAAAGTATTTAAAACGTTTTTCTAGTTTCAAGTTGATAAGTTTTGATATTTTTTAACTAAACAATTTGAAAATATTAGCGCCAGCGTTTCCCTGCGCGGGGCCCAGGGCAAAATATGACCAATAATCAGAGTGGGACGGCAATGATAAAGTCACTGTCATTATAATGCGGGTTCATGCCTTTAGTTATTTGTCATACAACTGTTTTGGTTCATACTTGCATATACTTTTAGTTGGACAATTATGTTGCTTACAGAATCGCCTCTTCCAGTTCTAGGTAGATCGGACACTGTGCCATACACTTCAAATTTATTGACAAGTCGTCGAACTGAGGAATCACTCGGGCGATCTTCTTTGCATTTAATACCATATTTAGTACCATATTTAGTACAGTAATGTTTAATGGCTCCATAATATATCATCAACATATCGATTTTCTGGCTCGAATCCATGGTAAACAAAATCCAAACATATATACTATCGAGTGACCTAATGATTCTTAAAATATTTTATTGAATATTTTTAAAAGAGACGTTTTAAATTCACCGGAACTTTAAAAACGCACGGTATATAATTGTATAAGTTTTAATCGATAATATATTTGTACAACATAGTATATCAGTGCATCTTATGTGCAAAAAGCTAGTTCAGTAAGTTTTTAATGCATGTGTGAATTAAGCAAGTTCAATTTCAAAGCCAAGTTTAAGTACGACATGTTTTAATATCACAATTTCTGTTATTGAAAAAGTATTCATTTCGTTCCACTCTATAAAAAGATAATAAAATATTAATGTACTGAAACATAACATAAGGCAAAAATTGTATAAAACCAAGTGGAATCAAGAAAATCATAGTTTGCTTAATGTTCAAGTAAAATTTGATTTATGAATAAGAATCAAAGCCTGTTTATATGCGCAATTTTATCTGCACAAATTAACAATTACTATATAAATGTCCAAACAGTCATTTGACACTCTGCTGTCACAATGCAGTTTGCACGTGAACATTTAATTTTCAACATTTCAGCACGCCAAATGCTTGGTGAGCCCAATGTTCCTGTTTTCATACATTAAGCCAAACAAGCTCACAATGTGGTGGTAAATCAACTTCACACACATATTGTGCTGAGTTCAGTGAAAATACAGATCATTTTTTGGTTCAAATTAAGAGGGTGCTACACTAACGATTTATGTCCAAAATTTTGTCCAGATTTTGGTTTTAACAAAAATCCAGTGTAGCACACAAAAATCCCTTTTACAGTGGTTGAAAAAAGGTGTCAGAAAAAATGAAAGCATTAACATTGTTAACACTATATATATATATATATATATCAACACTATATATGTATTCAAAATAATATAATCTAATCTAATTTTTTTGAAAAACATAATTATATATAATTATATAAATATACCTAATAATTATAATTTATAATTGTCCAAATTAACATAGAGAAGATTTTGAATTTCCTATGAGAAGTATTTGAAATTATAAATGTACTATAAAACATAGTAGTATTTCTGTTTTAGAATTATTTTATCATTATCTTTTATAAAATAAAAAAAATACAAAATATTTAACATCTTTAAGAATTTCAAAGATCCATTAATTTTACACTAAATCTGTTAGCGTTCTTTCATTCTAACAATTGTAAGTGACCCTACCCGCATTATTTTTTACCCGAGTCGGATCGGGTTGGCGCGTTTCCCACACTGATATACTTGTTATTTGCTGAATGCATATTGTGAAAGCTTTTCCTTTTATTTATTACAAGCCGTATTTACTAATATCTTATCAGGCGGCATTGCTTAGCACAGGACATTCGAGACACACGTGGCTCATAGAAACTGCTTCTTCCCCTCTTCCCATTAATCCCGATACTGGAAAAATCCCAAAACCTAAAAACCATAAAATTATAAATAATTTATACTAGGTTATGTCAAATATGGAAAGAATTGTCTATATTCGAATTTAGGTAATAATCAGCGATGTGAAAAATGTGGCATAATTTTTGCTGGTACTAACAATATTTTCAAGAAAAGGAAATAGTGAAAAAAATAATCATACTAAAAACCCTGTAGAACCATGTTGTAATTTTTCCTAGAACTGAGTCATCCATACTGCCAATTTCTTGATTATGGAAAAGAAACATCAAATAATCAGTTGTTTATCAAGGCTTTCTGCTTATAAGATTCTCACCTAGTTATTATTATGCTTGTTGAATACTGTTTTAACTGCTGCTTCTAAAGCATTCGGTTTTTAACCAAGATCTTGAGTACCGTGAAGGCTATCACAGGCAGGCTTGCATTGTGTGTTAAATCAGATTTTAAAATTGTTGTGTACGCAATACAACATGTTGTGTGGGACATAAAAATCCAGCCTTACAGAATTGAAAAGTTTGACCTTATCCAAAATAAATTGTACTCATTTTCTAATTTTTAAACTTACCAAAAAAAAACCGGTATTATTATTTATGCAATGTAATAAAGAAGGTATAATTAATATTAGTCTGAACTTAACAATATGCTTGAAAAATAGCAGATTTACAATATATTTTCTAAATTATTAATTAACTTAAAAATATTAGCTATAATGTCGCAATTTGGCCAGAAAATGTTAATAAATTAAAAAATATGCCAAATATTGCTCTACTATTTAGCTTTAGCTGCAATGACATATGTCACCTAAGTAAATTTTTATAAACAGTGTAATTCACGTTTAAAATTTGAAGAAAACACAAGATAGAGGATTCTCTTGACATTCATTGCGGCTATAAAGCTGTCTCAGTCCGTGCGCCATTGAGGCCTTCTTTAGCGTAAAGTTGATGATCTACCTACAGAAAACAAAATGGCTGCTCTAATGAGCATTAGACCACCTTATCTCCTAAACACTAGGCATGGGAAGAATTTGACTGTTTTCTACCAGGACAAAAGAGCACATTTTTGCATAAATGTATAAATATCCATGTATTTCCCAATTTAGCTCGTTGAAAAGTGTTAATTTGATGAAGAAAAATGAATTCATATGGTTACACAATCATGTTAAGGATTAATAGGTTTTCACTAATACAGAAGGGATTTAGGACCTGCTGCTGGGTACCCATACGACTTGGATGAAGTAGTGAGTTTCGGATGGTCTAGAATTACTAAAATTATACTAAGTGTACGGATTTCTATTTTCAGACAAGTTTTGGATTACATATAACATGTAGATTTAATATTGAACTTTTTTCGGATTTGGATTGAGTAGGTCTCATTCTCTGTCATTCCTCTAGATCTAGCTCTTGTGGGGTTGCAAGGGCTAGGATTCAACTTAGGCCTACCTATATTTCTGTTTTTTAATCGGTAAGTATTTTCACCTGTGTTACTGTAAGTAGTAGTTGTATTAAAAATGGAAATTTTGTTGAAAAAGATGATGATAATGTTTTTTTATTATATTAGTCAGTTGTGTGTTGTGTATGTTATGTGACAGAACAGCCTTTTAATTTTAATGCATTTATGTAATATTGTATACATTTTAATCGCAGACAATCTTACTCTATTAAAATTTTTGTTTTCAAAATTTTATGTAGCTCAACTATGTTTGGTAAACTTATTTTGCAGTCTAACTGAGGAATCCCTACAAACGGCTATGTTCTCAATTGATTTTTTATATGTGAAGGATTTTAACCGCTTTGATGAATTACTTTAGATCAAAGCAGTTGAATTGATTGAATTTGCAATTTTAAGTTAAGTATATATACAATCATCCACCTTTATTCAGCCACCACATTCTAATGCACTTTTTACGAGTACAAAATCTGAATTATATATATATATATATATATATATATATATATATATATATATATATATATATACATATATATATATGTAATTGACATGCAATCGGGACTGTATGCTAAATAAAGAAAATGTCGAGCAGCATCGGCTGCAGTCAAGAGAAGTTTCTCAATATTGAGAAAACTCAATCGATGACAGAAATTTTAACCACAATAATATATGAAAATATGTGTGCTGTTTTTATAATTTAGCGAAGTAGCTGCTTTAAAAATGGTCTTTTTATTATGTAAGAGTAAGAGTTTTTGTATTTGTTTTATATCTTGTTCTCAAGAATAGAAAAATGGTTGATCATATTTTAGGGCATATTTTACTAAAGTCCGTCATATCTTGTCATAACAATAAGGTCATATTTTGTTTTTCAGAGTTATATTTTTGGTTGTCATACTTAAAATGAATTACAGATTCCATTTTGAACCTTTTTACTTGGCCTACATTTAGTAATCATAATTATGTATAATGTTATATATATATATATATATATGTATATATATATATATATACATATATATTTACAGGAAAAAATTATGGAATAATATTTAAAAATTTTAATGGAGTAAGGCTTTATTATTTTTAAATATTTCCTTAGTGAAAACTTACAATATTTATGTTCCCTATGTTACAAGACATTGTCGAAACACAGATAATGCATTTTAATCTGTCATTCATATTTTAAAATAGGTTTAGTTAAATCGAATTACTTTTAAATGCATCGACAGCAAATGAAATATTACAACGTTTGTGTTTTTGCCGTTAATTTGTTCCTTATTAAATACAAAATCATACATTTGAAATTATGAGTGAATTAAAGTCAAACAAAACAAAATTGCTTAATAATTTAATCAAGATGACGTATGGCATATAAGGCCGCTAATAATTGCTTCGATTTTCATTCATGAATGCTTCTTGCAAGCCTTCGCCACTCTATTTTTCTAAATATAGCAACCCAACTGTTATATCTACAATTAACATGACTCTTTTTCAATGCGGATACAGAGGAGTTTGAGAGAGCCCGGCCCCCTCTAAAATAAGAAAAACTCATGAAAGTTTTGCCATAATTAATGGCATACAAAAATGTCAGTACCCAATTATGCATTACCATTTTTTTATCTTGGATCAAAGTGTTCATCTTGACTTGGAGCCCTTTAAAAATTATGTCTACACTCATTTTGTAAAGCAGCGAGTCCTCGTTAAACATATTTTACATCTTCTATATATTACAATTTTATTTCGTATTTTGAAATTACCAAAATAATCAATCTTGCTAACAATGTTGTAATCCGAATAATCTACTATATGCACCGGAATCCACCAGCTGCATGATTGCTATTTCCATTTTCATAAACCATCTTCAAAACTATTATAAGTACATTAGTTGAACGAAACGTTTTATTGTGACATTTTGGGTAATTTAAATCATATTATGTCTTGCATAGATCAGCAATGACATTTGTCTGGCTAACTTTTTGATTTATCATTGTAATTAATATTCTTTATGTCAATTTGAAACTTTAGACTAGCAGTTGGATAAATCCATTACTAATTGTCTAATGAAGTTTAACAGAAAATATGGACAGTAGACGCATTCAAAGTATATTCCTTATTAAAATTACACTCCGTCATCCTTACTCGAGGATGAATACCATGAAATATACGTAGCATCCCAAATGTTAAATATTTTTGATATTCTAATATCAGTTTCAAGTTTGCCTTGGAGTGCTTCATGATTTTTTGGATTTAAGGTGTGGCTAGTATTAGATCAAAATTTCTTTAGTTATCCCCTAGTATTAGGTTATTATAATGTATAAGTACTGGGGCTCATAGGCGTAGCCAGGGGGCGCGAAAGTGGCCATCCCCTCCCCAAGTTTGCACATTTTGGATTCCGAAGTGGAGCCTTTTGTTGAAATTATAACAAAATTTGTAGAAAATTATGTCACCCCTTATGAGTTCCTATGTCTATAGGCTTCTACATAAGGTAGCGTTGTCTAAGACAAACACTTCATTTTGATTTTCTACCATTTAGTGTTAATATGCTTCCACTAGAAAAAAATTTTCTTCTTTTATTTTAATTTAAATTTCTACAATTTGTAGCACATTATCATATTTACCAAAATGACATAAATCTACTTCTGTCTAAAATGACTTTATATATTATCTGAAATTTAATCTTATATTGATGAATTAATAAATGGGTAATTTTATTGATTTTTTGAAACGATTTTGATAGAATATTACAATAATTCACCATATATTACGACACGATCCATCCTTACTGGTGTAAGATAAAATTCCCATTAAGCATGTTAAGTGCTATCAAAATTAATTATTTGATAAACTCGATTTTGAAGGCATTTTCAAATGGATTTATCATTCGTATTATTTGAAGTTAATTGATTGCATGATGGAGGAGAACGTACAAGAAATTTTGACAATTGAAATTCTCTGTTGAGGGAATAGTTAATTTCGACCTCAAACTTTTACAAAATGCTTGCTAATTCTTAGCATTTGAACTCTATCGTGCGTGAATTGCCAATTATTCTTTTTCGATTGACAAATATCAGTATAATAACTGATCAAACAAAGCAACGCTAATGAAAACAGGTTAACAGACACAGCGTCGCCTAAAGCCAAGCTTTCCATCTGTTAATCTCAACATTTCACAGCTTCTGTGAAAATGGGTTTAAACAATAACTGCTGGTGTGTGAAAATGGGTTTAAACAATAACTGCTGGTGATAATTTTACCGAATTATCCAAAATTCGTAAAATTTGTAAATTTGTTAGAAATTGCAGGTATATAGCTATATTATTAGCTATCAGTTTGTTTTGAAGCTTGCATTCAAGAAGCTATTCCTGGCTGTTCATTAATAGTGATTTTGTTCTTTTTCCATAAATTTTCTATTTTCAAGTTTTTTGTTTCTGTTCTGGTAGCATAATGATTATGAAGTAAACGTATGCAGGCCAAGAAAAATCACATGTGGGTTGCGGGACGAGTTGGGCCGATTTTTGAAAAATTACATATACCGCCTTCTAGCTCGGGCCAAATAATATGGCCCGCTTTGACCATTGTTTTCATCTATCCCCATTCCAAGCAATCTGAATCTATGCAAGTCTGGAAAGAATATGCCCTAATCTAACTTTGAGTAACACATCGTATTTTGTCATGATCCTTTCTTACTACTGTTTACGTATTTAACCTTCAATAAATTTAACCAGCATGTATGCGATAATTAAAATAAATGCCAAAAATCTAGGTTTTACCTATATAATGTAGAAGGTAGTGTGCACGTACACACTGAACTTTTTAGACTTCCTCTCATTTTTTATTCATTTTTTATAATTGCTATGTTTGCCTTGGAAATCTATCATATTTATAGTTGTTAGATTTTTCTAATTAAGTTATATCTTAGGCAGTTTCACAAATCTCTCTCATTCCTGGTATCAATTAGAGAGGCAGAATTGAAAGACATTAGCGCCTGTCAGGCTTGAAAATAGCGTAGGTTTAGTCCAATGCCTAATGCGAATTTTCTTAAGTCCTCACACTAGATATATGGAGAAGAAAGAAAAAAGAAAGGAAAATATCTATATTTATATTCAACAATATATAATACTGCTTAGAAATCTAAGTAGCGTCAAAAAAGCAACAGAGATTATTATTTTAAAAAAATAATTACAATTAGTAGCTGTGGTTATGGTGAATTCAAATGCGGTCAGTATTATATAATTTAAAACCTCAATTCAAGTCTTATTTTAGTATTTAGTAATTTGGATTTTATATATTCTTATTTATGAATTATTATGGAATTAGGTAAATTATTCCATACATTTATTGATGTTTTGAGATATGATTTTTTCATTATTTTCTTGTTATAATATAATTAATAGTGAAATAAACGCTATTGGCATAGCAGCATTATATTTCTCCCGATTTCACTATTAGACTGGTTGGCTTATTATAATGTTAGTAACTCAAAACTACTCTATTCTATTAAAAGAACGTAGCATTATGATATGATTCCCCTTTGCCATCAAAGTTTTTCAAACTTTTTGTTAATGTTGCAAAATCTTTTTAATTTCACAGTTTGAGTTTGAAGTCTTAATTAAGGGCTTAAAATGCTTTATACATTTATATCATTAATTTCATTATGATGGCTTGTGTTGCAAAAGTATTGTAAAACATCTCATTAATTTCTACAACGTTACCTTTTATTTTGTGTTTCTATCATTTTGCTTTCTCATTCCTAGATTCCTTGCTGTTTATACTAGAGTCCGGTGGGACTGGTCCAGTTGCTGGTAATAAAAACAAACATAGGGCAGGACCAGTACGGATTCGGGACCAATTTACTGAAATATTTGCTATTATGCCGAATATTTTTGTATCACCGCCATTCAAAATTTAATACATTTCTATCTCAGTTTGGACCCAGAAGTAGGTGTACGGAGCTGACCTGGGACTAAAACAGCCCAATTGAGCAGGGGAGGAAATCTGTACTGGGCGTGGAAAAAAATGCTTGTACTGGTAGGTCTCTAGTTTATAGTTTATACATATTTTATCCATAATTTGAATGTGAAATATCTTTTGAACTTGAAGTCCATCTGTAAGTTTCTACGCGCATTTTACTGCGAGTTGCTTGTTGCTATTTTTAATAATTGTCAGCATTTGTCTAAATTATATCCTAAGCTTTCAAGTCAATCATGTTCCATGGGCATGGGCCTAAACATGTCATTCGCACTGTGACAAGCATGCGATGGGAACCGTAATGGAAGGAACTGGGACAACGGACAACCTACTTTTAATAATAGCTGCTCAATTATTTTAGACTTTCAAAATTATGAAGACAGCTTGGTTGCTAAGTGGTGTTTAGAAAAATTTTCTAGTATTCATTAATTATGCGCATGTTTATTTTTTTCTAAGTTTGTCTGATTTAAAATTCTCTGTGATTCAACAATTAACAAATATAAATTGAAGTGTTGCATACCACCAATTTCATAACTAATAAAGTTTTGGAAATGAAGTAAATAAAAAATTTTCATTTTTCAAAATCCTCAATACTTAAGCCAGAATGAACATTCCCCGGCACAGGAAACCTAAGACTTGGTTGGTCCATTAAAATTAAGTCCAATTCGGCCAATTTTAAGCCATTTTTATTATCCTTGCCAAAAATTTCTTCAATTTTTGGTTTGCTAGAATAAATTTAGGTATGCTTTAAGCTTCGAAGAAAATCTACACACTGAAAATAAAACTCCTAAATTGAATTTTAGAAGAGTATTTGATGATACCGTAAAATGGAAACTTTTTTCACCACATTGTTTTTCAATTATATAGTATATGTGTTGACTTGCGTGCACTTTAATAAATTTCGGCACATTTGCAGCCATTTTTTTCCCAATGCCGCTGTCAAAGCTCGACCCTGTATTGTCTGGTTCAGCCGTCATCAAAAGATTGATTTGCCCTCATTTTATTCAAAGCTCCTGGTGTAAAAATTATAAGGTGTTAATAAAAAACAATCATTAACAGCCTATTTGCTAAAAGAGGCAATAGAACCTCAACTAGTCAAAGTTCAGTGGCATGAAAAGGCCCTCGGTTGATGGAAGTTTCCCATTTAACACACTAACCTTACACACTAACCTTAATTTGCTATTTTCTCTATTTATTTGAACATTTCTGCTCTAACAAATAGCTCACCAAATCAAAATGTTTTTTTTAGTTTAAATGACATTTATTCAGTCACATAAATCCTGTACCTTAATTAATCGTTTGGCATTTGCACACTACACTATGTTCTGATATAATTTGACTATTTTTAGGCAAGAAGAATTCGAACAACTTCGATTGATCCTTCTTTGTTTCGGGCGTTTCGTCAATAATGAGTTTGATAAAATAGGATTTCGCAGAATTGTCAAAATATCAGTCTTTGGATTTTACACAGAAGTCATCAGTATGTTTCCCAATGGAGAATTAATCAAGAAGTCGACTCCTATACCAATCGATGAAAAAGTTCTTTGGCTACTAAAAGGTTATCAACTCGAAGAAAGCTTCGACATTCTTGCCAGACATGGCTTTTCCCTCGTTTCAAGCACAACAATACCCCGAGCAAAGACTAAGCGCGCTGGAGAACAAAATGAATTTTATAGGAATTATATTTGGAGTAAAAACGATTCACATTTTTGTTCTGACAATAAATCTAAACTACGACCGGGCAATCTTAAAATTTTTTGCATATTTTTAATGACCCTATAAAAAATTATTTAAACGTCTATAGCTCAAAAACTATTAAAGTTATGCCCAATCTGAAAGCACCACGTGATAGAGGAACGTTTCTCTTTTCTCTGCCTTATCGAGGAGTGGCTTGGGCCCCGCGACCTCTGACTTTGCGGACGGCACGCCTCAATGGGTTTCGGATATCTTTGCATACATCACGAAACAGTCAAATTTCTTAGTTGCTTCCGTGAGCTCAAAACCTTATAAATACATGAACATTCAGTATGGAGAAAATTTAAATCTTTTCAAAAATTCGAAATTTTCAAAGAAACTTGTTTATCTTTTCAACAACGTTAGTCATAGCAATACGCTTTAATAGAAATTTTCAACATTGCATTAAAGTATGTTCCCCAATAGACTTACACATGCCCCAAGAATTTTAAATTTACTAATAGCCTTGGAGAAAAAACGGTTTATTTTTTTTAAATGGACGCCAGGCGTCCTAGTCAAATTATATAATTAAATTATTTTCAAATTTAAATTAAGAAATTTAGTCGAAGTTTTTTGTGTTGACTTTGTCAAGCTTTAATGTTGTCATGTGATAATACTTTACATATTAAGAACCATTTGTGTTTGACTTTGACAAATATAATCGGCTTCTGTAAACGAAAGTTAATAATGTACTAATATCACTGTGTTAACATATGTACTGCATATGTAACAAACCATTGCGCATACACAGAGTTATAAAGGCCTTGCCATTACAGAATTAGTGTTTCCGCGAACTCTCGAATGTTTTTGATTATTTGAAATAAGTAAAAAATATAAAATTATGATTTAATTAATGGAACCGTACCAGCGCAAATAGTCCAATTTTGCTATTATTGGTAAATTATAGTTTGATTCTTGGTAGGAGTGCATCTCTGGAATAAAAATTAGGGTTCGGAGTGCATTGGAACCCCCTGCCATTATGATAAGAAAAAAAATTTACAGAAAACTTGCTTCTAAATACTTGAGTAGAAGCCTTTTAGTACAGATAAAATAATCATGTCTGTATATAGCCATTTTTTGATTTTTGATTCTCTAAAAAGTGGAGATTTTTTATCCAAAACGCTTATACAACTTTTATTGCTTACGTTTAAAGAATACAAAAACAGCATTCGAAAGCCAAATAAAATATTTAAAACTTGTCAGTAACATTATTTTCCAGGAGAATTGTAGAAAAGCTAAATCAAAGAATAAAAGAATAGCTTTGACCATTTTTAGATATACCTTTCTTCTATTCAATACTCCATGTTTCATTATAATATACTGGTGCTGGTGGTAGATATTTAATGCGAATTGGACTAAAATTCAAAAAGTTTGTAAAAAACTGGTAACGTCCGTTTAATTGGATATTAGCCCAATTTTACATCAGTTGATAAGAACCTGAGCAAGACTAATTAATAAGATTAATCTAATTGACAGGTATCCTCATGTTCGATTTGCAACATTTTAAAAGTAAATATCTATTGCTCGGCGCAGAAGAGATTCAGTTAATAGATATTTTTTTAATAGTACATCTGGCTTGGTATACAACTTAGGCTACAAATACCAGTTAAGAACTGTTGTAATAAACAGAGTTGCTATATTTTTGAACTCCTGAGAGTATCTCTCGTTATTACTTATGGGTGGGTTAACGTCAAAACATTCCTGAAAGAAGACGAAAACAAATTCAAAGTGAATGATGGTTGAAATATAAAATATAGAAATCTAAAAAAACATAACATGCATGTCTCACTGATCCGATAAAAAGAATGACATTTCGAATAACATTTCAGTTTTTCGCATGTACTTATTTATATAGAAAAACGAAGAAGAATATTCGGATGCGGTACAAAATCATCATTAACAATTAACTCAATTACTGCAAATGGCGGTATTAAATACAATTCATTACGTAATGTAAACTATAGTGTATATCAAGGGTATCATTCGGTGGGTAAGCGCCTATGTAGTCCATGGGTTAGCTTTGAGAAGGACAAACTGCTAAACATGGATGGCTATGTAGATGTAATGATGGACGGTAATCAAGAAAAACCCACAGAAACAACAGCGTGATTGATTCCTAATCGATTCAGTCATTTTTAGGCGGTCGACCTACTGGCCAATGATTGCTGAAACGTGATAAATTACAGTGCTAAGATAATGTGTAGCCTCAGTTCTAATTTTTTATTAAAAGGGTTAAAATTTTAGTTCAATGAGTTCTTGGATTAAAAACCTATTTGCTAAGCATCCATCAAAAGTTTGGATCTATAGATAATTAGAAGCTACAGAGAGTTAATAAATTTCAATAAAATATATTGAAATTTCCCAGAGCCATGCCTTCGATACAGTAAATAAAGTTTTACTCCAATAGAAGGTTGTGGTTTACATAAATATATCTAAATGCTAGCTTCCATTAATGAAACATCAAAGAAATAAAATCTGGAGAAAGGAAGACTGACAACATTTATAAATAACTAATCGATATTAGTACGGACGTATTTATTGGTGGAAATGCGATTAAATGACTTGTACACTCTTTTTAATTACTATTGACTCATTTTGATCATTTTTAATTTGTCGATGGAAATCTGAACAAAATATTTAAACAAAACTATACCAGTTGACGATGCTCATTGTGCGTATGAAATGAAATGTAATATCAACTATAAGTAATAACTAAATGGTGGGCCAGAAGGTAGGGGGCAATACCAAAAAAATGTAATTTTTTAATGTAAATTAAGCATTTATTCAGTTTATATACCACCATTTACCTCGATGCACTTCAAAACTCTGTTCTCCATCGATGAACACACTTTGTGACAAAGCTCTGGAGTAATTGAATTAAAAGCGTTGGTTATTCTTTCTTTCAACTCTTGCAAGGAACGTGGTTTAGTACTGTACACAGTTTCCTTAATAACTACCCAGAGGAAGAAGTCATGCGGAGTAAGATCAGAAGATCTTGGGGGCCACTCAAGTCCTCCCGTCGGCCTGTCCAACGATTACCAAAAGTGTCATTCAACCACTTAAGAGTCACGTTTCCATAATGCGCTGGGGCACCACCATGCTGAAACCATCTTTCCCTATTAATCCCAATGCTTGTTAAATTTGTAGGTGAGTGATTGAGTGATTTGTGTATCATTGCCCCCTAACCTTTGGCCCATCCTGTACTTACACATTCAAGTTTCTACTAAAAATTGAAAATCCTCTCTCAAATGTGATACATTCAAAATATTTCTCTAATTTTTGTAATTCAGTATGAATGCATCTTTAGTTTTTATTGATTTTGACCTGTCAAACAAAATTATTGAAAATAACTTCATCAAAATTGTGAATTTCTCTTGCAATAATAATCTCGCCAATGCCATTAAATTAAATAAAATTTTAGTGGAAGGTTCCACTAAACCAGTCAGTATGCAAAATTTAGAGTTACTGTATTTGCAAATTAACTCGAGCATATATTATCTTTTTTACATGCAGAACTTCTCTGCAGCAAAGAGTTGTTTCCATGTCTAGCTAAAGACCAGTTGGGTGTTTGTTTATGAACTGCAAGTATGTTAAATTATCATAGCAAGATGCAGCTAAAGGAATCAGTGTAATCACAATAAATTCCCTATTATGGAACTCCGTTTTAGAATACATCCATTAACCCAGTAGGAAAGTAAAAAGTTTACACGTTATTAAAAATAGCTTGAAAATAAACAGATGCTTTCTATACATATGTCCATTAACCATTGCGTTGTCCACGATAGACGATAAAATACATGAGTATTTTGCCTAAAGTACTGTAGCCACCTACTTACTCGAAATCGTAAAATGCACGAAATACTTGTAAAATTTAAATTGATTTGAGAAACGGAATAATATTACACAACGAACGCTAGTTTATAAATGGGTTTTGAAATTTTTCAATACCTACCAATTCGGAGCTCTTTGAACGCCTGTTTTCATTTTCTGATCTCCGATTTAACAACAGGCGAAATCTACTTAAGCCGGAAAATTGGATTTCTCTCACTGTTCTTTTAATTTTTCCTAAAACGCATTCCAATTTAACAAATTGAAGATAAATATACTTTCTCTCTTAATATAGATTTAGCAAAATACACGAATATACGAAATACCTACACGATAAAATTTGTAATTTAAATGAGTTAATGAACTTGATTAAAAAATTTTGCTTATTAGTAAGAGATAGAGATGGATCAATGGTTTGAAGAACATTCTTCATAATTTTTCTCATCAATTGAGTGTAGCAGATGACTGTTTATTTCATTCATTAACCCATATCAGATATTTGACTACAAATTGTAGTCATTAAAAATGGCTAATCACGACATTAAAGCAATAATTAGTACATGTATGATTGTTACTTCATTGGTATTTATCCCATGTTACTCAGTTACATGACATAAAGACCCATGAAGTATTATAGTCATACCACTCATCACCTTAAGGTAATGATTAAAACACTTTTGATTTGTAGTCAAATATCTGTTAAGGGTTAATAGGATTAAGATAAGATAAGATAAGATAAGATAATAAGAGGCTTATCAATAGTAGTTGCTATTTCTTTTAGCAATGCTTCCATATGAATTTTTCAAAATCTGTGATGGTTTCCTCAAAAAATTGTACGCCCATATAACTAATTTTTAATCATTATTTTTTTACAATGTATCACTGACTATTTCAAAAAATGGTACAGAAAAAGTAATCGAACTGTATTAGCATCCATTCTATCAGTATAAACTCTCCAATTTTTTGAATTGATCTTATACTATATGCCACTTTCATTATTAGATTACTAAATTTATTATCGATTGCTACTCCCAATTATTTCATTTATGGTGAATTTCGAATGACGTTGTTACATGTCTTAATATTTTCTAATGTTGATTCATTTCTTCTATTTTTACTTGCCATTAACATAGTTTTTTCAATGTTAAACTTTAACAACTTGTAGGATTAAAATTAAAATTTTATTACAATAAATGAGAACATCATTTGCAAATTGTACATAATTACTAGTAATGTACTGATACATATCATTTATATATAACTTAAATAGTAATCGATCCAGTACTGATCCTTACCGTTCTCCATGGTAATTCAATCTTTTAGCAATTGGAGATTAGCAAAATTTTGTAATTATTGCATGCATTGGAGTTCACAATACTGCCCTTATATCTAATTACTTAAGTAATAGACTTCAGCGAGTTAAATTAAATGATAGCCGTACAAACTCGTCAATAATGGTGTACTCAAGGAACTATAATATTGGCATCTTTTGGTAATACAAGAATGAATGTATTTAGCTTTTGAAATTTTTTACATAAATAATCTATTGGCTTCCTAATGGAGTAATATTCAAACAATATTCAAATGCTTAAAAAATATTCTAATTCTATATTTTATCCACATGCAGTATCAGCTTTAAGAGGCGCAATACCATGGGCCCCGCGCTAAAATGATTATTACAGAAAAGCTATTAGTAAACTTAAGAAAATTCAAATTAAATTATTCACAATATCAATTCAAAAATTATATTGTTATAGTTGTAAACATGATTTACAACAAATAAGGTTCTTTTCGCTTTTTAACGTTTTAATTATTAGATATTTGTCATCTAAGTGGTTTGTAACTGCTATCAATTGAGTGTGATGTAGCATGAAATTTTGATTTTCCGAATTTAGTAGATAATAGTAACAACTGCAAAACAAATCTTCATAAATACGTGGTAAATATATATGCATATCAATTTTTCTTGCAATCTAAGTTTTGATTAATTGACAAAATATACGCAACTGTATTAAATATATGCTAAGCTTGACAAGTTTATATTATATATGTATATACTTAGGATACAATTATATAT
>CABFPE010000119.1:563890-580679 GCA_900660155.1 Hofstenia miamia | reverse complement strand
CAGGAAAGGATCACGACCCGATTGCTTGAAAAAGTTAAAGAATAAACGTTTCTGTGGGATGTCTCTAATCCCAAATGTTTTGAATTATAAGATTCAATTGGGATTAGTCAGCTGTAAAAGCTGTATCAATAACAAATAAAAGTGTGATAAACAGCGTATCAACAACAAGGCATTCTTCTCAATTTAGAGGTATTATAATTCATTGATAAGCTGTAAACCCACCTTAACAAATTCAAATGCATATCTTATCAGTATTATTTAAATTCAAATGTGGTCAACCCGCTATTTCGTTTTTAAAAAAATATATTAAATTAAATGAACGTTCTCAAAAATTCATATGCTTAGATAAACATTATAATAGCTTTCACCACACAGCAACTAAGGTATGAAATAACTTAGATCATGAAATTCAACTCGAAAAAAACTACAAGAAATTCAGAAAAAATTGCGCAGATTTCTCTTTTCTAGACAATGTATTCTTAACGTACTATAGTCATTCGAAAATTTTGTATAGCACAAGAAAGCCACACACACGCACACACAAATTTATATTGTATATATTTTATTATTATAATTTTGTAAATACATGCATTTGTAGTTTGTAGGTTTTGTACTAGTTTGCAGCAATAAATTTGCTTTGACTCTTATTTTAATGGAATTTTAGGAAATACCAGGAAATTAAGCTTAAATAGCTACAAAATTTAAACAAATCTAATTACATGATAGTGCTATTGTATATTAGTAGTTGGTAATGATATTATATTTTCATGTTCATATTGCAATGGGTTCTTGAGATCAATTTACATATTAACATATGAGGTAATTTGTTGAAACATTAGAAACAAATGGCTTTCCTTTTTCGAGACCCCCGGAGGACTGTATCAAATGCTGAAAGGCCATCGAACGCTAATTAAAACATTCCCCCAAGATCCCATCCCAAGAACTTCATTATCATTGTGATGTCAGAACATTACTATGTTTCACTTTCTTTACTAACTCTATTTACGTAAGCAATGTTTTTATGACATATTGACATTTTTCTAAACTTCTTCAACTTCAAAATCATCAAGAATCTTAAGGATCATGCAGGATTTTAAAGGTTTTAACTAAGATTATTCAATTGAATTTAAATTATTTATATTTCAAATGCAATATGAGCCTTTAAACTACTAAGATCTACTACTACGTACTCATAAACACCGTAGGTGCTGGATGTTTAATTGGGCTCATTAATTTGGTATAATTCTTAATTGATCATGTGCTTCTTAATTAAGCTGCTAATATTCGCGGTTCCGTTTGTACTTAACCGCTAATCAAATTGTTCACTCAAACGAAAGAGTTCATTACGCTAATGATACTAGTGAGTCACAAAATACATGTATCATGCTTCCAATTGAAAAACATATATGGGAAATATATGAATTTTGATCAAACTAAGAAACAATTAATAATTAGTAATTGGTTCGCAAAATAAATCACATGATTTTCGAATTTCGCATGCAAATCCAAATTTGCTAAAATTGCATCATGTAAACGAATGACAACATTTAGAACAATAATTATTAGCCGCAACTTCAAAGAAATGCACAGACACACTGATGCGCTTATATATAATGTATATCGAATTTCAAGTATACAAAATTCAGACATAATTTTAAAGTAGCTTATGATTGCACGTTAGAAATATGTCGGGAAAAAGTGAAGTTTAAACCCCTCTGACCCAATTTGAATAATTTCGCAAAAAAGGTTCGAACCTACTACAAGCATAAAGGTACATGTAGACTATTAATTGCATAAGTTAATCCAACCTTTCGGAAGTTTCTTTTAAGTATTCTTCTTGAAAAAAGTGGGAGATGTTTTTTTCAAAAAATTTCATCATTTGTTCACCTTGTTGAATTTTCTTCAACTGATGAAGCACCTCTTCTAATCCTCGCAGACGATAAAACTCTGCTTCGATCAGCAAGCGATTTAGTTCAACAAAGGAAGAAGATAAGTTCAACTTTCCTCTAAACATTGCAATTTCCAAATTACAACTATGTACATTCTATCATTAAAATATTTATCATATATGTAGTTAAAGCTGATGTGTTCTAATATAAGATTTTATGCAAAGCTAGTGGGAATAAGCTTCCCTCAAGCTGTATAAAATTAGACGTCCCCTTTCTTAAATTTGTAATGGAATTTCCAATAATGAAATTTTCTGCTCAAAGAAATGCAGGCATATGTCTCTTATACACATCTTTAGCATAAATGTCTGAATTCATTAAACAACTTCAATGGCGATACTGAAGATAGTTAGTATACGTCAGAGGTTGTTATAACTAAGCAGGTAGTGGAATTCCGAATCAATCAAAAATATATTCGACCCCTGATCTGGTGACATGCGCTATTCAGCGAGATTAATCACATCAAATTAATCAGTGATCGCTTTGTAAAACAAATCCTTTGAATTCCAAATAAGGATGTCATGGCATTTGCAAAATTCAATCCATGATTAATAATAACAGTTAAACAAATACTATAGCAATTACTATTAATTCAATTTACGAATATAAAGGCTAAAATAAAGGTATTATATCACATGCACCAATTCACAACGGCGTCTTTCAATTGGACAGATGCGCTGTAATTAACTTCAAAGGGATTTCTTCTTTCGTTGAGAGAATTGCAAATATTGGAGATAACGATTAACAAAGAATATAATTTTTTACAAAAAGGTATAACAAAAAATATTTTAGATTTCATTTTTACGAGTACGACATAAAACTTTTCATACTTAAGATATCAAACTAAATTACAGGATCTTCTCATATGTTTTATTACAGGTTTTAATTTCTCAACAGTGAATAATTATATTTATTGTGATATTAAGCATATTTGATAATCTTTAGGAACCGTAAATCCTCGTGCATAAGCCACACATGTGAACCTAAATTTTTGTCTAAAAGTTTGGGTTGCGGCTTTTAAACATATCTGCTAATGTTAGAGTTTGATCACACTCTATGAGTGAAGGAATCGGTAGAATGAAAACATCCACTATGAAATGTAAAAATACAACCATTTGATCGGATTGCGCAGCTTTTATTAAGTAATCAATTGCCTGCTGATATCAGGGCCAAGAAAGTTCATTAAGAAAATACAATATAAATACAGTACAATTAAAAAAATGTCAAAGGTTACCGGAGATATTTGAGAATGTATTTGAATAGAAACCCATCCCTATCTATGAAATAGTTTCCATGAAGATCTCTGATCAGCAGAGATTTATTAAACCCTGAGAAAATGTCATACAGAAGTGAGTCAGGAAACTTGATGAGATCGTCCAAATTGACTTTGTAAACGATGCCTCCACAGTTTATTGAAATAATGTGTTCAAACCTAAATAATTATATTTTTGTAGTTCAATAAAATAAATAATATTTCTACTGAATTATCAAAATAATAAAAATTCTAAAAGCATTGAAAAGAGTGCATTTTTATTGCTATCACTACATAGCTTCAAATGCACTCGCTTCGACCTGGATTTGGAATGATTGTTCGCTCATGATTTGCAATTGGAATATTGCATTTTTAGTTAAACATCTGGTAGTGGCATTTAGCTCAGACAGTTGGTTTAGTCTTCTTGGATCCAAGGTATAGATGTAAAGTTCAGTAAAATAATGAATCTTTAGTGCCGATCTATGTTACGAACATTGGATTTAGGTTATGAATTTGATAACAGCTAAATTTTTGCTTCTTGAATAAAATGTTTACTCTAAAAATTTGTTCATTAGGTTCCACTATAAATTTGCAGCAATCCCATTTTTCTGGTGTTGTTGTAGCCAGCTTTGCACTTAAATTTGCAGTGTCAGGACTGTAAGTGGGCCGGGGTGGCCAGTTTGTTTTAAGTGTTGTAATATCGAAATTTGGAATATTTCTGTACGCGGTCTAAGATATACTATTTTCATAAGACTACATATTTGAAGGAAAGAAGAAGAAAAAAGATGTATATTATGAGTGTAGTTACAATAAAAGACTGATTTATCACTCGACAAAATTTGTCATTAATATCTTCACAAACACGAGTGTTGTTTACAGATTTCTCCGTAATAAAAAAAAACTGATTTTTAAATGTGCACCTTCGAATCATAGCATACTTAATTCCTTGTAAGTTATAATGCAATAATCATGATTTAAAAATTATATCATTTCCATTTATGGAAGCAGTGGCGGTGGAAACGACCCTCAGACCCCGAAACTGCAGTGGGCGCAAGTAGACAAAGGGTGTTAAAAATGTTTATATAGTAAATATAAAAATGTATACAATCAGTCCCACATTATTAGTCACCCCCAAAATTTAATCATTTTTCAAAGTTTCCATCTATATAGGCAAAGTAATATTTTTTAATTATTATTCAAACAATTTAAGTCGAATAAATCAAACATGAATTGTATTAGAAAGTTAGAAAACAACCATTATATAGCAACATAAGTAGAAAAGTTCAGCATTGCCTGAAACGTCAAATGAATCTGTATTTTTTTTGGGGTGACTAATAATGTGGGAACGACTGTATATTTACTCTGAATCATGATGTAAGTATAATTGTAAAAATGAACATAAAATTTAATGAATGCAATATATGGGCGCTTTTAAATTTTATGCCGGGGCGCATCATGGTCTTCCACTGCCTGTAATTTAAGTTGAAATAGTTCAGGTCGAAATATATTAGAAGATAGTAAAGATTGATTTATAAAAGATTGATTATTTTCATGACTGAAAGCTCTTAGATAGCCATAAATGGTTCATTTATACAAATTCTGAAAGAAATCATAACTAGGAAAGAATTACGTTATTCTAAATGATATGGTATGTCACACTAGGTAAGGACTAAAATGTGCTAGAACAAAGTGATTGCCAAGCTGACCCAAAACTGAAGCCCAATGATGCAAGCCGAAATTTAATTATTCATTTATTTATGTAATCGTTCAGGTTTCATTATGCTCTAGGAATACGATCACATTAAATAATGAAATATAATTGGATACTGGATGTAAATCCAGAAAGTCAATATTATTTTTTAGTTGCATAAAGAGGTTTCTCAACAATAGGTTTATGCCCCAATACATATAGGGAGAAATGGTTTCTCTGTTATACAGCATCACAATCATTGAGCTACCTTGGAGATATTGGGTTATTCAAAATATGCCTTAGGTTTTATTTCTTAGCAATCTCAAAAAAGTAGATTTATAACCACTCCATTTCTCTAAGTCAAAATTTTGAAGTAAGGTTCAAAATGGATTTTGCCTAATCATCAGTGGTCTACCACTAACGCTGAGAAAAAACCTTATTTAGCAGTATATGTGTGTTTATGTTGTAAATAATGCATTGGTTAAAATTTCTATTCAAAGGTAATCTAAAGATTTTTCATTTGTACCTACATATGTTCTTTTGCTACTTGTGTTATAAAATTGTTAAGAGTACATATTTCACAGGGTTGTCCAGTGGGATTAGGATCCCCATCAACCTCGTGGGGTGGAGTGGAGATGAAATCTTGTTGCATAGGCTTCATGAGGATTTGTGGGGCTAGTACTTGAATTCTAATCTCAAATATAGGGTGTTTATAATGAGTTCCAAATCAAAAGTCCGAAGGGTAATTAATGCTTCTCAATCTCAGAAATAGTTTCTCCACATCAAACTGCATTAATAAATTATTTCTCAAAATTCTGATTTCCTAAATGAAACAATCAGCTTGATTCATCTGCAGAAAAGGATTTGGAAGAGTACACGGTACATTAGAACTTAAGGTACTGTGAACTTTGCAATTCGTCGCAAGACAATTTTGTTGCAATTGTTTTACTTATATTAGAAATATAGTATTTCTCTAAATTATATATTTGTATGTATATATATATATATATATATATATNTAATTTAGGGCATCAACTTTTTTCATTTTAAAGGAAACCGTAAACCTGAAAATTCAATAAACAAAGTTCTATGTAAAATATTATCTTGGACGAAATAATATTTTTTTAGAGGATAATATTTATAAGTCACTCTTATTGTATCATTTACGTCCTGAATCCTCATTTAATAATTGACATTTAACTCAAATAATTCCCAATTAACAGTGGATTTTACCATTATTCAATATTCGGAGTTCAATCTTAAGTTTTCCATAATGTGTTCATATTATTCAGTTTCTTCGATTACGAATGAATGCTTTAATACACAACTATATGATAGGCACTCAAGAACAGCATGATATGATGTATGGTATTTTATATCAGTTTCAAAAATCAATGAGAATATAAACTAATTGGACGATAATTTGCAATATTTTTAATATTATTAGAATTATTAATTGGGGTGATATGAGAAATATCCAAATTTGATGGGTATGCGCCATTTTAAAAAAATTAAGATATGAGGTAACAACTCTGTTGAAAAACTTTTAAGAAATGATCCAGATAAATTATCAGATCCACATCCACGACTAGAACATTTTCAAAGAAGCAAAATAACATCATCAACATTACAATTAGCTGTATTGTGGATATACTTTCATCATCATGATCTAAGTAATCTGATTGATCAGTAAAGAAAGAAACGAAAAATCTATTGAATATATCAGCAGTTTTTATATCTGTGTGAGCAAGCTCATCATTCCAAAGCATTGGACGTGAGAAAGTTTTTCTGTCAAATAGTGGTAGTAACTTATTACAAGAACTGAAATTGCTTTTAACTGGAAATTGTATTGACAACGTGTTTTGTTCAATTCATTTGATTCAAGAAGTGAAGCATTGTAAGCATTGAGTTCATATAGTATGTTGCGTGAATGACATTTTTAAATGAACAAAGTAATGACTGAGATTTATTAATCATGTGCATTGTGCGTGAACAAAAGTAGAGGGGAAACATCAGAGAGCATGCTATTTCAATAGATTAAAAACAGCTTCATCCCAGGATGTTACAAAATTTGAGGAGCCCAGATATGAGAAGAACAAAGATGTACTAAACAATAATGACATTCCATTTTATCGATTTGGTTAGAAGCCATATAGTTATCATGGAGAGCATTGAAGGGACTTTCAAAATTGCAGGCAATGCCTGTCGTTATATCAACAGTTAAATAGAACGACAAATGTTTTTAATAGAAATCATTTCATTATTTTAAAAGAATAAGTCTAGGGTATTACCACAAATATGTGTTGGGAAATCAACATGGTAAAATTAGCTGAGAGAATCAAGAATTTCCAAATAAAAGTGTCTTGTACAAAACTAATTATTCCAATCAATGTCTGGAATATTTAAATCACCCAAAATAATAGATATTGTGGATCCAATCGAACTTGAGTTTAAAGCAGAAATCTATAAAATTTGTTTGCACAAACTCTATTGCATAAAAAATGGATTACCAGCAGGCCAATAAGAATTACATACTGTATATATATATATATATATATATATATATATATATACATTCGCATATACGTATTTTTTTAAAATGTATGTTATTTATTCCTAATGAAATGCTAGGTATGTCTGTGCTGGTTTTAATATTCAATGAGGTTCAACTTCTAAAGTTATTCATAGTTGTTTTAATTTTTTGAAAAATTTAGTTCCACGACAGATAAATCTCTCTACAATAATGATAAGAAGTTATACCGTTGATATTGCGGCACAAGAGGCAAAGTTGAAATTTCCAAAGTTTGATCTTGTGCAACTAATTTAATTTAATATTTATAGCAAGATTGAGATACATCATGGCCTACTTAGAATACGGTCAGGCCATCTGCAGCATTATAATGAAATAGGTGAGATTTATAAAAAGTAAAGACAACGTATTTATCATTGGAATCTTTGTATTATTAATGCATTGAGATACGTAAATTATTCAAAAGTGATTCTTAGAACAGCAGTAAAAAGTTTTTCTTAAATTATTGTTGCTAAAAACGCTACGTCCCATAGCTTTGGTTTTTCATTTACTAGTAAGTTTAAGAAGAAAATCATCAATATATTTTTTATTAGGATTTCTGTACATCTATTTCAAAAATCAGCACAAATTGGAACTTCAATGGTATAGTATATATGAAATTTACTCAAAAAAACATTGCAAATATTTGTTTCTAGTTTAACTGCTAAATTTAAGATTGCTAAATATTTGTTGCTCCTGAGGATTGTTGCCAACTGATTCATCAAAGGTATCAGGAAACAGTCCTTAATAGTTTCATCATTGCCTGATATTGGCAATTTTTATGGGCATTTACTGCACTAAATGACACCTTTTGAGTATTTTCTGAACTTATCCTTAGCTATGGGATGTAGTAGACGCTGTCCCTTTGCTAACTTTTGATGACTTGCAAAAATTGTCGGCTTAGCCAATTTTTGTGCTCAAATTCACATCATGCTGGATAAATACTTTAAAATCGAATGAATTTATATATCAAAGCGTCGATCAAAACTTGCTTTATGGTTGCCTGAGTCTACATACGTAAGTTTAAGGCAACTGTCTTGGCAACTTTTTGAATTGACCTGCATTTACGAAATCTTATAATAGTCATTGACAGGCAATATACTTAGTAGTAATAATTTTACAGCAAAACAGTAAACTAGGTATATAAGAATGGAACTGTATAGTTTTTATTAACACTAGAATCCCAATTCATCTCAGAGCTGAAGAGTTTTACAAGCAAGAAATTTTTCACTAAAATTTAATGCTTTTAAAGTAATTTACGTCAAAGTGTGCATTAGTTCCAATTGTAACAAATTCACCTCAACGTAAGCAAAAGCCTTTCTTTGATTTTGGTTAATTACTGTTCAGCGTTATGCTCGATCAATAATTTATTGAATATCTAAGTAAACAGTTGCAGTCTTAACAAAGTTCTGAATAAAGAAGTTCTTAAATTTCAAAGAAGAAGAACATATTTATAGTAATTTCACTAATATTCCTAATTTAGGGCATCAACTTTTTTCATTTTAAAGGAAACCGTAAACCTGAAAATTCAATAAACAAAGTTCTATGTAAAATATTATCTTGGACGAAATAATATTTTTTTTAGAGGATAATATTTATAAGTCACTCTTATTGTATCATTTACGTCCTGAATCCTCATTTAATAATTGACATTTAACTCAAATAATTCCCAATTAACAGTGGATTTTACCATTATTCAATATTCGGAGTTCAATCTTAAGTTTTCCATAATGTGTTCATATTATTCAGTTTCTTCGATTACGAATGAATGCTTTAATACACAACTACATGATTGGCACTCAAGAACAGCATGATATGATGTATGGTATTTTTTATCAATTTCAAAAATCAATGAGAATATAAACTAATTGGACGATAATTTGCAATATTTTTAATATTATTAGAATTATTAATTGGGGTGATATGAGAAATATCCAAATTTGATGGGTATGCGCCATTTTAAAATATTTAAGATATGAGGTGACAACTCTGTTGAAAAACTTTTAAGAAATGATCCAGATAAATTATCAGATCCACATCCACGACTAGAACATTTTCAAAGAAGCAAAATAACATCATCAATATTACAATTAGCTGTATTATGGATATACTTTCATCATCATGATCTAAGTAATATGATTGATCAGTAAAGAAAGAAACGAAAAATCTATTGAATATATCAGCAGTTTTTATATCTGTGTGAGCAAGCTCATCATTCCAAAGCATTGGACGTGAGAAAGTTTTTCTGTCAAATAGTGGTAGTAACTTATTACATAAACTGAAATTGCTTTTAACTGGAAATTGTATTGACAACGTGTTTTGTTCAATTCATTTGATTCAAGAAGTGAAGCATTGTAAGCATTGAGTTCATATAGTATGTTGCGTGAATGACATTTGTTAAATGAACAAGTAATGACTGAGATTTATTAATCATGTGCATTGTGTGTGAACAAAAGTAGAGGGGAAACATCAGAGAGCATGCTATTTCAATAGATTAAAAAGAGCTTCATCCCAGGATGTTACAAAACTTGAGGGGTCCAGATATGAGAAGAACAAAGATGTACTAAACAATAATGACATTCCATTTTATCGATTTGGTTAGAAGCCATATAATTATCATGGAGAGCATTGAAGGGACTTTCAAAATTGCAGGCAATGCCTGTCTTTATATCAACAGTTAAATAAAACCACAAATGTTTTCAATAGAAATCATTTTATTATTTTAAAACAATAAGTCTAGGATATTACCACAAATATGTGTTGGGAAATCAACATGGTAAAATTAGCTGAGAGAATCAAGAATTTCCAAATAAAAGTGTCTTGTACCAAACTAATTATTCCAATCAATGTCTGGAATATTGAAATCACCCAAAACAATAGATATTGTGGATCCAATCGAACTTGAGTTTAAAGCAGAAATCTATAAAATTTGTTTGCACAAACTCTATTGCATAAAAAATGGATTACCAGCAGGCCAATAAGAATTACATACTGTATATAAATATATATATATATTTATATATATATATATATATATATATATATTTATCAAATTTCATAAATTTGGAGAAAGAAAAGCAAGTAAAAATAGTTTGTATAAATATGTAAATACACATAATTATTGTCGTGGGGATCCACCCAGAAATCTTAATGTGGTGGGAGGGGGGGTGCTGATCGAAATTCTGCCTCATGGATAAGCTTGATATTTACTTATACCCTATGCCAGGACAGATAACCAAAGCAATGCCGCTAGTATCTTAAGAAACTATCGCATTTCGAAAGTGATCCCATTAATTTACAGGCAATTGAAATTTTGAATTTGATGTAAGCAAATTCGAATTTGTAGTTAGATTTAAACTAGGGATAGCAGTGGTAGAGTCTACTTTATTTGTTTTGGGTTAGTTTGTGGGTTCAGAGTTGAGTCACAAGTCAATCTGAAAATAGTAATTTTAAGAAAATAGTGCATAGTTGCTTTAAATTGAATTTTTCAAAGCAGTAAACTCAATTATATAAATCAAATAGCTTTACTAATAACTAATTTATTATTGCTTAAGGTTAAATATTTTGCAATAGTGTAATTATACTAACTGATGTCCGTTATT
This sequence comes from Hofstenia miamia, assembly GCA_900660155.1. Lineage (NCBI taxonomy): Eukaryota > Metazoa > Xenacoelomorpha > Acoela > Hofsteniidae > Hofstenia > Hofstenia miamia. Next base: position 569,620 of record CABFPE010000119.1, on the reverse strand, counting down.
CTACATTACATTAATCTCGGCATAACATAAAGTTGCTTAAACTTAAATTAATTATTGTTGTGGATAAAGTCGAATAGGATTATGGATTATGTCTTTGGTAAGAATTCGACGAAAATGGATAGGCAATGGATCAAAATTTGGAAAAGAAATTGGGTCATGGATCAGGCCTTGGGCTTATATATATATATATATATATATATATATCCAAGCTTTAATTCGCGTACATAGATAGCACAAGGTGTTATGTAAAAAGAAATATTGGAAAAAGTTGCATAGGAGCAGGGGGAGAGTTTCATTATTAACTAATTTTAGTCCTGCACGAAGAAATGTTCTAGAATATCGCACATCTTTTTTTCATGGTAGTCTTACCTTTGTCCTCGTCTGATGTTTAGAAAAAATGATGTTTTTGTGCAGTGAATGATGTTTGTCCTCATATATCTTGTTTGTATTTTTTTTAAATAAACCATAGTGAACGTTGTTAATAGATTGTAGAAGATCCGTCTTTTTTAATTTTATTAATTCAGCAAACAATTTTAGAGGTTTTTTAAGATCTTTTTTGTTTCTTTCTGTGATACCTATTGACCATGCAGATGTGTATATAGGTAATACGTACATCTTAAAAATTAGCCATTTTTTACTAAAGGATAGGTATTCAATGAAAAATGACATTGATAGAATACACCTATATGCTTTCTTTATAACCGCTTCCACATGATTATTCCAATTAAAATTCTCGTTTAGCATTACACCAAGATATTTGATTTCACTCATCATGAAAATTCCATATTTTTGCAAAGTGTTTAGTTATTAACAATGAATAGCAATTTTGGGGTTTTAATGTTGAAATGGCTAAAACATAGAATCGCAGATTTCTTTTCATTTATAATGAGATTGCTTTGCTTAGATAATCGAACTATTTCGGCAAGATTATGTGTGAAACAAATACCATCAATTTCACAATATAAAACTGAAATTTCTCCAGTGATGCATGTCTCATTAAAATATTTAATAATTTTTGATTTTGTAGGATATATGATTTGCTCATTACATATTTCATTTGTAAGGTATGTGAATAACATACCAGACAGTGGTCCCTCTTGAGGTACTCCTACATTCACGTTAATTTTATCTGAGAGTTTGTTACTTCCATATCTAACACTTTGATTGAAGCCAAAAAGGTATGATTTCAAAAATTTTGCTAACAATGGCGATTGCAAGTATAGCTCATTAGTCAATTTATTTTGCAGCACCGTATTGTATGCACTATTAAAATCGAGAAAAGCAACCTTTACAATTGTTGTCTCTTTAGACTTTAAGAATGTCCATTCAAACCATAGGCATACGGGATGAGTTTTTTCTGGTGGGGGGGTCTGTAAATTTTTGCCATAAATATGAGGTTGGGGTTGGACACTTTGATTGAATTTTAAAAATAAAAATAGAGTTCAGTATTATTTTGAAAATATTTAATTAGCGTTCCTTGAATTTTCCATTTACATCTAAAATCAAAAACTTCCTTATTTCTAACCTAACTAATATTGCTCAAGATCACTCATTTGTTGGTTTTCATAATCTTAAATCGAATTATTTTGTTTTATTTATTGAATTAGAAGAATTAGTAGTCTCAGTTCAATTTGAAATTAATGTCATAAATATATTTTAGGTACATGAACTACCTACATGTCTCACCCAACCATATGTAGTCATTATTTAGGGTGACTAAGAAACTATGTTTCTTGTTGGCCTCAAGTATTAGTAGACTTATACTCATATTACACAGCTTTTGTCTTGCATTGATGAGATCCCTTTTGCAATATTAAGCTCATAAATGCGTTCAACCAGGGTTGCGTGTTGTGCACATGACTAACTGTTTCAGCCGCTAAAATAGTCTAAATTTGCACGCACTCCCAAGTTTCTTATATAAATGTAATAGAGTGATCTGCTAATAGCAAAGTAATGTTAATAATATGTAGATTTGGAGGGTAAATGAAAGGATATTAATGGTTAAATATCCTAGTCAGTCAGTGGTAATTGGCTAAAACGTAATCATTAACTTGTGGCAACGCTGTGCTGATAGCTGTGACTGTAATTACAAAATAAATTAGAACTATTAAAATTTAAGAGAAAGATAGAGAATAAAAATATGCAGTTTCTTATCATCACATCTTGTTTTAGATGCTCCCCCCCCCTTCCGTACTCCTATGATTAAAAATAACAAAGCCTCGATAGTTGATCTATTCTGTTTGTAGCCGAATTGGTTGATATCTGAAATATTAGCGAGCGCCTTTGTGTAATAAGATACTATCAATGAATTTAACTATCATGCTGCAATTGGTGTTACTGTTATAGGCCTAAAATGTTTATGATTATTTTTATCCGGACATTGTACTCTAGGAATTGGTATAACAGAAGCCGCTTTCCACTTAGTTGGGTACCAAAATTCTGAAATGCATTTTTGATATAGATAGCGATATGGATTAGAAAGCTCTTTAACGAATTTTTTTAAAAATCCACGAGGGCAGTATACTGTTCTCTGCTGATGTATTAAGTTAAAATTTTTCGGAAAATATCTTCTACCATCACTTCATTGATTGCTGGGACATTTATATATATATATATATATATATATATATATATATATATGCTCTGTGACATTTTCATTTGAAATCGAAGGCGAATCAGAATCAGAAGTTAGACACTTCAACATTCTATAGATTGGGTCGAATCAAGTCCTAAATTTTATATCAGTGGTAATTACTATCTTAACTTTGTTGTGTGTTCTTTAACCTTTAAAGGAATAACTTAGTGTAATTATAAAATATATTTTAGACTACTTATTAAAGCCACAACAAATCCAAGTAACAACTAAATCAATTCTAGATAATTCATTGGATTAATATGAACTCAAATATGGAGTGAATATGAAAACGTAAAGTTGTTTTAAAATCAAATCAGGGAACAGTTAGTGAAGTTCAGCTGAACAATCACTACAAAAATATAATATTAAAAGTTTTGAAAGATTAATTCAAAATTAATATATTATGATATGATCATAAATTAATGAAAACAATGCCTTGGAAATAATGCATTTAAGATTAAACTACTATATTTCTTCAAGCAAATAATATTTTATACCAGGATTTTAAATAAAGCAATAATTTTGAAATTGTCTGGTAAGTGTTGTAAACTACTTACAGTATTAAATCTATTACGTTTATTTTTTCAAACATAAAGTATTTTTCATAAATTTACTTAGAATTTGTAAAGTTCAGCATAATAAAATAATGATAATATATGATCTATAAACATATAGCATTTGTCAAAAAATAAGTGGCTTCATCAATTAAGTATAATATCAAAAATCGATATATTTTTCTAAATAATATCAAATAATATTTTGATGTCTGGTGTTGATTAAAAACTGTAAATGAAATAATCATTTACGCCCTAACAATTTGCCAAAAAACGATAGCAAGTTAGAGTAAAAAACCTCAATATGTTTATGAAACTAAGACAGCACAAATTTTTCATCATACCTCAAGGTATCTTTAGACCAATTAAGCACACATTAGAACATAAAGGATCATTGAAAAGAAAGGCGGGAAGTGAAAGACCCTGAAAGACATGACCCCTACAGCAAATATTTGTGATTGTCTGCTAAAATCCAATGGAATTTCTTCGAATAGTGGCATGTGCATAGAAATTTTAATCAGTAAAATTGTTAGTATGAATAAAATTCAAAAAAGCTTAATAGCATAGGGAATAGACTGGAATAATTCAAAGAATGTGATCAAAATTACTTTGACTCGGGAAAAATCACCTGGAATTAGGTATTAACTCTTCGAAAATATTTTCCTTACAGTCGAGTTCTTGTTTCAACTCCACTGAAACATAATCAAGGCTTAGTTGTCAAAAAAGAGAAAATCTGATAAACAATTCTCCAAAATGTTTTCCAAGATTAATGGTCTCGGCAGTAGTTGAAGTTCTAGCGGCAAATGTAAGGTAAATAGCAGGAAATTATAGATGAATTCAGGGAATGTGCTGTACCCTGATTTTGAAACACCAAAAAACATCTGATATCAAAATTTTACAATACCTTTCCCATTTCTCCAAATCTTAGCACTATTTGGGACAAATTATTTTTAATCTGCTGAATTCGTAGGGGCTGATTCAGCCTCTAATACCACATTTAAACTAAATATTTTGTTTTGTACTTTACACTACGTTACTAAGGCAATCACTCCTATACAAAATGAAGCCATTCGATAAGTGATGACGTCATCATTACAACGTTGACATCAGGATTTTTTCAAAAATACATATAGTCAAAAATATAGAATTTTTGAAGATTTATATTTTTTCAATAGTCTAATTTTATGATGCCTTCTGAGTTGACAGAGTCTGATTAATATATTTATGGGAGAGTTTTTACTCTAAACTACACATAAAATGTCAAAATGACGAACAATAACTTTAGTTTCATGTAATTAAACGCAATATGGCAAAATCAAAATTTTGAAAGTATTGTTGACAAAAGTCCTACAGCAAGAGGACGGATGGCTGAAATTATTTCAAATTCGGTCAAAATACTTCTCATATTATAAAAGTAAAAGTTAAGCAAGCAGACATATCGGGATAATCAAAAAGCTAACATTTTAAACGCTTACGGGGCTGAAACTAACCCCCCCCCCTGTGGCAAAAAGGTTAACCCCATAAAAAATGTGTGAGAAGTTCTAAAAAACTACGCGGAAGCAAGAAATTCAGGAAATATTGAGGTTGAGAAATTTCAAAATGAAGTTTTGGTATCAATGAGGTCCAATTTGGTTATTGCAATGTTCAAACGGCTGAAGGCCTGGATCTTAAAAGAAGGTAAGCTCATTTAATTTTGTTGATTTTAATTCTACTGCTTACATATTTTGTGAAAAAGTTATGCATGTGAGATTGAATTACGACTATAAATTAATATTTTCTTAGTGCACATTTTCTTGTAACGACTATATATCAGCGACTTTACGGGCCAGGCCGGTAAAAAAGTAATTTTTAACTGAAATTTCTACTCGTTACTGCGGTATCCAAGAAAAACCAAAAAGTAGTGCATAATTGTGTTAGATACTTCGTCAGAAATCGAATGCAGCATTTTTTAAAATTCTGCGACCTTTGGGTGAGGCTCCATCGGGTATATTACTCCAATAATTTCATCCATAACAACATTGCAAAAAGACACTAATACTTGACGAGACTTCGAATCCATATCATTCCACTTGATTGTCGATCTCTTTGAATAAGATGGTAAGCTATTCCCAGAATTTGGTTTCAATCCCAACAAGTTCTTCAATTGAGCGACAGCTGTGGTAGAACGAATTCTTTCAACAATCTTCGGTTTCTTTGGTAGAGAAATATCTTCGTTGTCACTGATGTTCATTTCTTCTTGATAATTAGGCGTCCGATTCGAGTTCTTCATCTGCTGTCGTAACGACGGTGGACGAGTTGTTTCTGAATTACGTCTCTTTTGCCTACCTTTACGAACGAGTTTTCAGCAATGCTAATGCCATCGCACTCACACTTGCACCGTCTGCACCTTGATCCGCAAATATGACACCCCCACGCTTGCATCGGCATTCTGAGTCCATTTTTGAAGTTTTCACAAGGCGTCAGAAACAACTTATTATTTTTAGCCAATTATACTCTTTACCGAAGTAAACAACAAATTAGAGATTTCAGTTTTTGAAGCCT
>CABFPE010000119.1:541452-557548 GCA_900660155.1 Hofstenia miamia | reverse complement strand
CCTTTAGTTCTAGTCCTTCTGCTTCTACAGCTTCCTCCGTACTTCCCTCCTCTGTGCCTTGCCACGTACAGTCTATCTCTCTCTTTCTCTCTCTCACCAATTTCCATGAAACTCCATTGGCCTCTAGTGTCTTCAGTACCAACCAATATGATATGCTGTCAATGCATTCCTGTAGTCTTCCTTCTCCTACAATTCGCACTGGTACTATTCCTTGACCCCTCAATCGTACATTCACTCCCTTTGATCAGTGTCACTGCTGCATACTTTCTTAATACTAAATATAAACCAGACACTCTACATACCTTCTGCAGCATCTTTCTAGCACTAGTGTGCATCTTGAGGTCATCCATTTACATAGATGACTCACAGTTCTACCATTATTATTATTATTATTATTATTATTATACTATTATTACCTTCGCAAGGAGGAATTGTTTTCAGTTTTGTTTATTGCTTTCTCAAAAGGATTTCTCAAAAATTAATTAATGAATTTTTATGAAAAAATCTCGAGATAGGTATTGATCCAACCAAAACTCCATTAAATAGTAATACAGATCCGGATTATCGTCTGACTGTATCTAAACCCTAACTGTGCTCAAACTTGGCGGAGGTCGTAGGAATCTCTCTTTGTTTTGTTATTATTATTATTATTATTATTAATATTAATATTATTATTAAAATAACGTTCAAACTTTGTTCTACATAACAACTTTTGTGTCATCAGTGCTTATTCGCTTTTTGCAGAGACATAATAAGTTTCAAAACCTATCTTTGAATCGAACTGCACCTCATTATTATATTATATATAAAGTGAAATCCTTTTCTAACCAAATTTTGCATAAAAAATTAGAAAATATTCGCCAATTTTAACTTGATGGACGGAAGAAAGTAACATATGTTTCATTATTGACGGTTAGAATACGCTCACTTATCCTCACATCATCCTTATTACCATAATCTTTATTAGGAGGGCCAACAACTCTTGTCCAGGCCCAATATGACCCATTTAATGCATTTAAAATTTCCCACTATTTTATCTGACTACAGCCATTTTTTTATTTTTGGAATTAGAAAAAACTGCATCGGGGGCAATCATCATTGTTTCACTTACCTCATTTTATGATGATATTAAAAGTAATGAGTTGGAGCTTGCATAACAACATTTTCCAATTATCATTATATGACATCAAACTTACGTTGTTGTTTATATGCATATGTGTACTAATAAAGTACTGGAGTCAATATTATGACCTTGCCATGTGCATTATTGTTGTCCGCTATAACAGACTCGTTTTCTTAAGCTAGATTGTCAAACAAATAAGTAGGCGATTAATTTACAATGGCTTTGAAGTAAAATAAGCGCTATGATTGTCAACGTTTGACATTTGGTAACGCCTTCTGTAATCTACATTTAGACAGCAGACATATTGTGATTGTTAATATATTTCTTTAATTATCTTAATATTTCACACAAATTCAAATAAATTTATCAAAATGTAATTGATGAACTTAAACTTTTAGCTTTTTATGTTAAATATCACTAATAAAATTGATAAAAACTTTATAACCACAATTGTAAATACATTACATAGACGTCTTGCATTTCAACAGTTTATTTGATTCGGAGTAAACACAATGCAAAAGGGCTGAAAATCTCTAAAGAAAATTTCAATAAAGAAAAGACATAGTCTATTAAGGATTATTTGCTTGAGATACTATACAAATCTCATGAGTTTATTATATAAGTCTCAAAGAAATAACAGCATGTACTTTACAGGGGAAACTTTAGTCAGTAATTGCACGAAATGTAACATTTTTCAGCTATTATATAACTTTTTGAATAGTACTGTATTTTAACCCTAAGAAACCCAAGCATTCCTTACAATTTGTGATATTTTCTACAAACACTTCTAAAAGTTCATCGCTCAAGAACTACTAAAGATATCTAAAATCGGGAAATATTACAAGATAGAGAATTGTCTCATCCTTCTCTATCGCCTTTATTTCGTGCCTGATCATTAGTGCGTCAGGCGTGCCCCATGCCCCATGCAAAATCAGGTCGTCGCACGGTAGCTTTCGAGAAAATTCTTTGTCCATATGAACAAAACCGTTTGTGTCGCAATGGATACAATGAGCGGTTTGCCTTATTTACTTTAATTTCTGCGAGATTTAATGGAGTTAGTGATTTTAATATGATTACATATCTTCAAACGTATCCATATAGTTGTAAAATTATTCCTCTATTTTTTCTTCTAAACTTATTTCAAAAAGTGGAGCTGCACGTGATAGCTAATGGGATCTTCTATGTGATCAAGTACAGAATATATAAACTAAGTGATAATGACAACAGTTGTTCCCAGCAGTTGAACACCCTACATCCCATTTCACTGGGGTTACAATTAACTGATTTAATTCTTCAAAAAAATGCTCCATCAGAAATTTGATATTAATATTTTAAAGCATCTCTTATTCTGATTTCCTTCCCAATGCAATATGAAAAACAACCTCCAAGTGAAAAAGAATCACAAAGTAAAAACGGACAGGTTTTACCTTAATCGTGTTATACGCTTAGCAAATTTTATCCACTGTGTGACAGACAGTAATTTATTTTCCGAACCATCAAAGCTTAAACGTCAACCATAGCTGCTTGCTTTCAATGTATTTAAGGAAAAATGTAAAAAATCTTCAAGATGTTCATAATTTTTTTTGCATTTGCAATGAGAGCAAATCTTATTTTAATTATAGGCTTTAACGTGTACAAACTTTATTTCAATTTTGTTGCTTAGTGCTATTATGGATATTTTTAAGTCCAACCCATCAACAATCAAAAAGTGATCTGCTCTAAAATATTAAATTTTTCTTATTTTCATTTATAATATCGCCATAATACAATATCCAAAGCAAGTTGAAGCAGTAGTTATGCGAAATACAATTGACAAACAGTTTTATGAAGAGCTGCGAATAACACACACACACACGTACTACTCAAGTCATTTATTTATTGCCCAATAAATGCTGTTTTATAACTTTTTAGGATACTAAATAAATCGATCCAGAGAATTCTGTAATTATAATAATATTTTATAATGAGTTTTAAACATTTTCTATATACTTATTCATCTGTGTCAGGCTAATTAAACTGATTTTGATTTAAGTCTTGCAAAACTTGCGTTTTCCAAGGAACTAATAGGAAACGGAAACGTTGCTTAACGAAGATTTCCTATAAATTCATTTAGTTTAATGCTACAATTTTCCATCATTTCATGCCTGTCAGTGGGTGCTTCCTCTACCTTGCATTACTAATAGTTCAATTTGCAATCACTCACAAAGTAAAGCTAATTATTTACTATTAAATACTAATTTTTATGAATTTATTCTAGTTTTGTGTTTCCATTGACATTTTTAATCATTCAATTATAATAGTTTGACGATTTCGCAAACATTCTCAAATAATCTGTTAAATTGCATATTTAATCAGCTTATTACAACTTCTTAATAATTTTTTGATGAAACTATTAAAAAGTGAAAAACGTTTAGTCGACCTTTTACGAAATCAACATATTTAATAAGGTAGAATCCCAAAATGTCAATATCCAAAACGCAACCCACCCAGAGTATCCAAAATGTTTTCTGAATTTGCTCATTAAATCATAAGGATTATAAAAGTGCTTACCTTTTAGAGATTTCTTCAACTGGAATTAAAAAAGACATTCGGAGAATAGAATTCGGACCGTGATTTTCCGCCAATCCCCCGCTGCTTTTGTCAAACACTGAGAGGATACGCTTTATAACATAATCTGATGCAATATATACGCAATTACTTCTAGAATTCAGTGTGACTTATATAATTGGACACATTAATTTTTTACCTAACAATTAAAAAAGGAAAATATCTCAATTAATATTTATTACTGTATGATTAAATCTACACTAGAAAACATTTCCACGTCTTTGAATTAAGGATAACAAACGAAAAATTAAATACAAAAAACCATAGCTTCAAACCAAAGATGCACACTAATTGTACTTATGATAATGCATATTGAAATACATTGCTTACATTGTTAGCAAATCAAATTTTGCTAAGTAACGTAGTGATCCATTAAATATTTGTTTGTAAAAAATCAACTGAAGTTAGAAAAGTTGAAAAAAATTAAAAATAGGCCCCGAAAATGCATCTCACCACCTTAATCATTAATATTTATAAACTTTTATATTTTTTTATTTAATCACTCAAACACAATTTTGAAAACCATGTCCTCTTTGGTGCTCACCCTACTCTGCTACCCTGCATTGCAAAAATGCAATGAAACTTTGTCAAGAGTTACTAACTAATCATTCCCCACGGTCATTGGATTACACTTGTCAGTAATAATAGAATACATTCGTTTTCAATCTGTAAATAATTACGCAAGCAAATGCGTGCAAAACAATTCGCATATTAAATGGCAACACATTTTCTTAAGAAATAATTGAATTCGCAAATATTAAACAAAATGGTAACTATTTTTTAGAACACTCAAGTGTATAAAATGAGATTTATGCATATTCTGGTGAATATTAACAATGACAGATTTATATTCATTTGCAAAATTATTCAGAAATTTGGATTTATTACCAAATTTGTTCCAGGAAGTCTTAATAATTTATTGACTTTGTTCCCTTATGCAAAGTAGCAAGAAATTTCCTAACGATCTTAATTAGTCCTTTAGTCCTCTTTAAAATTTTAGAAGTCCTTGAAATGGACCACTTAAGTTGTTGCAAAAGAAAATGCGAATTTACCTCTACATCTACATGTATTTATAGAGTCAAACATGGCAAATCAACAGTCTAAGGATGTCTGTACAATACTAAACTTGTTGTTGGACTTTTTGGAGTTAATGTATTACATGATATTAAAATTGGTAAATTTGCCTTAAAACAGATAGGCATATACAAAATTGTTGGGTTCCTGTTTAAATTTCCGACTATGTGAAAATCTGTGATATTTTTGCAGAACATGTGGTGTGATATATTCACAATATTTACAAAATAATTACTAAATATATTATATTGCTAAATATATACAATTATAGGTTTTCAGAAAATCAGAAATAATAAAAATTACTAAACACTAGTCCATACCCTTACTAAAAGTAACTACACAATACTTTATTATGACATCATTTAATATTATTGTAAAATAGAAAAAGTTGATTTAGCCATAGTTTTGCCTTTACGACTAAGAAGGGCAGTCATTACTACTGCTATTGATGTCAAAAAGGATTGTCCTTGATGTCAACTATATTTTTATGTGTAAATTTTAAAAACTCCTATAAGATTTATGAGCATATAAGGCTATTGATTTTTAGTGAAAAACTGTTTCTAAGAATGTTTATGTATTCCATAAAAGATGGTTGGCCTGCAATGTAAATTGCATAAGTTTTTCAAATAATAATCCTATCAATATCAAACTACAAATTGAAACAAATTTACATAAAGGAGAACCAAGCTGGAAACTTAAAAATGTAAGCGATAAGAAAGTCTGTAATATTCTGTAGTGAGCAAAGACCTATGAAGACACTACTACAGAAGAGCATCTAGACATTGACTCTTGAAAAATTAATAATTACTTTCTGTTAACAGTTTAATGAGTTTGTAATAATCTTAGTAAAATTCCTTAGAGTATGCAAATAAATATGAAGTACTAATTTTCCTTTTTGTAATTTAAGTCTGCGCTTTGAAAATGTCAGAAATAAATTAAAGATGCATTGAGAGACAGTAATCGAATAATCAAATTTATAAAAAGCGGAAAATCTTTCAATTCTATTAGCCGCAACCGTTTTACAACAAAGTTAGAGAAATGCAAACAATTGAAACATAATTTAAACTCTGATTTACAGATACGGGAATGACGGCTTTCAAATTGCTAATTTCACCTTTACACACAATTTCGAGCATTATTTATTTTCTCACGGGAATCGCGCACCGAAAAAGATTTGGGAGGCCTAACTGTATCCTTACATATAAACTGGATAAAAATTTTGTAATTTTTAATTTCCACACAGCATTGTGGATGCAAAAAACGAATGATTACTTACCAACTGACATTTAATTGAGTTTTTTAAGCAATTGAATAGCATGCGCTAAAAACGTCATTGGATATGTATATTGATAAGTTTACAGGAAAGTCATTTAAAAGCGAGCACCTAATATTTGCATTGAATTTCCAACATGCTTTACATCTAACGTACTTTTCCATAATTTTGTGAAAAACTTCATTCGATTTTTTTATTGCTTTATCAATAAAACTGTTCTTGCAAAAATAACTAATTTGATTATATCATTTTAACATCAACTATTTTTCGAGCTATCTATTTATTTTTGCATGATATTATGGTGGTCAAACTTAGATGTGCAAGCCACATAAGTTCTTGAAATTTTGACTTTTCTAAAAAAACTTGAATGAATAAATGTAGTACTTGATTATGGATTATTGCATTTTATATATAATTTTTAAATCATAAAAAAATTAAGTTTTTTTAATAAAAAACAACTCAATTAGGAACTGAAACAGTTTGCGAATTTTGAAATATAATATATATTATATGAACCAACAGAGCAATATTGAGATACAATAAAATTTTTTAGAGGTTATCAATAAATCAAAAACATTGTTAAGTAGTTGAAAACCGCAGAAAGAAATTCACAATAAAATGATGATTACAATGAGCAAAGTAGAATTCTCAGTAGAACTAATTTCGATGTAACACCTTTCGGAACGGCAAGCATTTTATAATGCTGCATATTATTATTTAATTATACAGTGCTATTTATATTGGTTCTTATTTAACTAATAATGCTTTTTGGGAATTTATAAAATAAGAAATCCGTGTTCATCAGGTATTACTTAAAGTACCACCACAGAATTATTGATTTCCTCTCATAAAGAAAAAGTTATTCGACAGATTGTCAGCTTTAATAATTAATAGACATGGTAAATGTAATGTTGGTATAGATAACTATAATAAATCTAATAGGTTTAGTATTTCTAGAAATCAGATTAAGCATGCCTATGTCAAAGCGATGCTATTTACGTATTTAACATGTTAGATTGCATTTGACCAATCATAATTTATAAACAGCGAATATATTAAAATATCAAATAAAAATTAGAAAAAGTGATTTATCATTTAAAAGATAAAGAGGTGTAATGATTTAACGCTTCGGTTATTCCGATGCTATTTACGTATTTAACATGTTAGATTGCATTTGACCAATCATAATTTATAAACAGCGAATATATTAAAATATCAAATAAAAATTAGAAAAAGTGATTTATCATTTAAAAGATAAAGAGGTGTAATGATTTAACGCTTCGGTTATTAACGATTTGGAAGAATAAATTAAACAGTTAATATTATTTGACAACTCAGTTAGAAACTTGGTAGAAGCTGTAAATGAATACATTGCTTATAGTCATTTTATAAGGGAGGACGTCTAGAGTATGATAAGCAACGAATTCATAACATCTGAAATTCAAATCCCAACAAAAAGTGCAAATTGTAAAATGTGACATACAGGATGATCTAAAATACCATTAGAAATTTACAAGGTATATATGATATCAAAGGTTTATAGTAAGAGATATAAGAGAAATAGTTTCAATGATACAATCTCAACCTCATAAACCCCATGGTCTGAATGCGATCATGAACTCGATCTCGATTATACTTTTGACATTCTCATTTCGTGTGCCATTAAATTGTTGAATTCTAATTCAAATTCAAAATCCAAAAATTATAGTCCATAGAAACCAAAAATACTTGTTGTTTTAATATCTTATTTGCAAAAATAATAATATTCTTATCTTGAGAGTATTTACTATCATTTACCAAATTTTAAATAACTATTAGTGTCACACTACTCATTATTAATATAATCCAAATATTAACTGAGAACTAAGTGATTATATACGTAGTCCCCGATACAACATAGACTTAGATTAGTAATTGCTTTTGAAATTGATTTGAATCACAAACAGTTGTCTGAACTTTAAGAATAAAGGTTTTACACGTTTGATTAGCTTTATTAAAATTCTAACCACTCATCATTATTTAAATATATAATCTATTACACTTTATATCAAAATAGGTTTCCTGCTTTTTAAAATTAATTAGTTTTATTTGCAAATTACGCTTTATTTCTTCAATTATTTCTCTTTTCTAATGTTCCAAAGCTATATTACCTAAATAGTCCACTGGATAAAATCGATTTTTATTCATAGAGTCGATCCCCATTCCTAAAGCCAAAAATGATAAGACGATCTTACTGCTCCACATATAATATTAAATCGCACGCTTAAATTTTTATGTAGAGTTTAGATAGAAAACTGTTTTTTCAAATTTATTAAATTAATTTAAATGATATCCACTTGTTATTCAAATTAATATACTTTTGTTAAATTTGAGATTATATTCAAGACGCCCTCTCCATGTCTGCATTTTTACCTTTCACTATTGGTTTTATTAATTTACTTGACTAAATTACAATCTGCACATACTAATTATCAGAGATTTCGCATAAATATCACTAACTTTTTAGATGCCCTTGGTTCAGTACAGTAAGTTATTCCTAAAAAATTATTCAAAATTCAAAATGAAATTTTGTTATGTATAGTACGTAGTTTATGCATGCAGATATTTTCTTCTCATTCAAAAACGTTCCTTTGATTTACACTTAAATTTTTTCTCTAAATGGTTCATTATTTTATACGATTTAGAAATGGTGAGAACAACGCACACTACTAACAAAACTTATGACGTATCCACTTTCAGTCTTATATGTATCAAATCCTAAACTTATATATATATATATATATATATATATATATATAGCGTTGGGCAAATTAATTGGCTCAAGACAAAGTTTTGACATACTCACACATGAGCGACCACTCGAGCCCTTCGCACATTCACACATGTTTAGGGCGATACAAATATATAAAGAAATGTATGTTGGTGGGTGCATGTATATTGAAAAGCCACCCTACTATAACCTTGCAAAGGACAATTTCGATTTAGAAATATCAGAAAATCTCCCAGTAGATGGCGTTGTACGGAGACGATATGAAAAAATGGCTCAAAACGAAGCATTATAAACGTTTATTAAAAACTAAATGAACACTGTATATTCAATTACATAAATGAAAAAACCGAAGAAACCTAAAATAGTTATGGTTAAGCATATAGAACTAGAATGTCATTAAAATGACTAATTATAGTACAAAGGATTGTTCTGTTCATTTATTAGTTAATATAAAATTCAATAATTAAATGGGAATCAGATGTAAAAACTCCATTGCTTAAAAATGGGAATAAAATTCTAACTTAGATCCCGCCATCCTTCACTTTATGTGCTTGTGCTGCATTTTAGAGAGGACAACCTCAAAAGTATATTGGGCAAGGACACTTTTAGGTGCTTTAGTTAAATTTCATTAAAAACTGACTTCAATTATTCTCGTCCACTGTCATATTTTTACTGCAACAATTCAAATGCATCTAGGTGAGTAGATTTTGAGCATCACTTCATTTGTAAAAACCAATTACTAGAAGAAGTTTAAGCATTGAATTTTAAAACAAAGTCATTTTTCGCAAAATTATAGATATTAAGATCAACATTTAGAATAATTACAAATTTTTGAGCAACATTCTTAAATTTTTAATAAATTACTAAAAATTTGAAAAAGTTAAAGCATATTTTTTCAAGAATAAACTTTGCTTAAAATCTTAATTTCATTTTCATTAAAATCAAAGTTGATTGTTAGGGAGAATAACATTTATTAAATTTGCTTTCGAAACTAAGATCTTACACGACAAATATTTCATGTTCCTGTCTCATCCCATCTCAGTGTCCAACATCAAATCTGGTAGAGATATCTAATCCCAGACTCTAGAGTCTTCATTGAAGAACTGTTTGTCAAATAACAAACTCATAAACCAATGCACTCGAAATACTGTACCTGTAGGAAGTTTCATTGTACTATAATTGTCTTATAAATCGAAAGAAAATATTTGATTTTAACATCTTCTGGTTTTATTTGGCTTGCTCCTACTCCTGAAGAAGCATTTGATGAAGTGCTTCGAGGTCCTCAAAAAGTCTCTACACCCACTTTATAATAACTGGCCAAAACCACAAATTAATTAATTGCGTAATAGTAAAGAAACTTATTTAAAATTATTGTTATGTAAATTAAACATTTTATATTTACTTACAGTTAAATTTTAGAAAGTGCTGACCTAAATGTACAAGTATGCTTACAAATATATCAAATGCTGCTGTATTTAGATTAATGTATAAATTCAGCATTCCTATGCTGAGAGTAATTTAATAAAATTTTTCAATTTTTTATTTGATTCTTACGGACAATTTTTTTAAATTGGTTAGCGAAAATCATTTATTGTAAAAAAACAAAAATACCAATGCATCCAAACACGTATTTTTCCTGCTTAATTCTGTAAAATTACTTTATATTACCAAATATCCATCTAATTATATTTTGGAATTCTATTTTTATTAATATACAGAAGTAAATACGATTTTATCAGTGATATACATGTACATTGATATGTATCTCTATGTAACTGCTCTCCACAAATATATAGACTAACCAATATCTCCAAAAATGATCGAAGGTGAGCTTATGCCGGATTTAGAGGGACTCAAGATTCATGAAATCTGAGATTTGGAGAAAAATGGTGCCCTTCTGCACACTTCCCACCCAACTAACTTGTTACTTCATAAACACTTTCCAGAATAACATGTTGGCAAATTCAGTGGCTCTTTATGGCCAAAACGAGCCCAGATTTCACCTCGTGCGATAATTCTTGAAGTGGTCGTCATAAAAAGGAGAGTTCCTCAACAGAAACTACAAACCATTGATGATATGAAAGAAATTATTACAAAAGTTGATCCATGCGATGTCTAAGCAATTTTTTTCACTAACTACAATTTACCCCTATGTAAAGTGAGTCTGTTTTGTCAAATTTGTAGCATTGTTTGAAACGAGAGTTACTTCTGTCCCTGCATGTTTTATTCCAATAGCAAAGCAAGTGACCATTGCTTTATAACAAATCTTATATATTTATATACATAGTAGCATAAATGTATATTAACCAGTGAATTGATCGCTTACCAAATTTCCCTTAAAGAACTTATGAATTTTACTATCATTATCTACACTTTCCTCTACAATAGAATGGAATAGAAGAATCCCTCTTTAGAGAACGAAAAAAGTCAAAGAAAATACTGATGTACACTAATAATAGGTGAATACTGATATTGACATGCTACAAGGATTTTGATCTTTCCGTTACTAGTGACATTCTATTGGCTTTCTTGGAGTGCATAAAGATAAATTTCGAAAATTGTAACGTCAAATTAATTTTGCCCAAACCAGAGAGGGACGTCGCTTGGTTAATTGTTACAAACCATCGTTCAAACATAGATCCAGTAACAGTTGGGCGTTAGAATTACTAAATTCCCATAATAGACTGGGAATTGTGAAGAGATCCTGAATTTTATATACAGTTGGTTTGTTGAATTTTTTGAAAACTTTCCACATAAAAATTAAATTTGACAGTGATCAGTCCAGAACAGCATTACTAAACGTGTAAATTTTCATTTCCTCCTAAGTTTACGATCATCGAAAATATAAACTGTTTTATACTTATGCAATGGCAGCAAAAAGCGTAGTAGTAATATATTTGTTATAATTATGTTGTTTCTAGTTATTCAATATTGAATAAAATCTAGGAGCAATTGCAATAATATATTTGGGTCAAATTTGAATCGGTCTAAAATATATTAGGTTGAGAACGGTTTGAAATGTATGTGGAAGGGTTGCCCGGATGCTCTATGCAGGCATGAGAGTTCCTCTTCCCGAAATGATACATCTCCAATCAACCTTATCATGAACATCCTCACCAATCAATCTTAACTGCGACGTACCATAGATTCAATTCATTTTCAAAAACTTATTAATTTTCCAATAATTGTGGATAAATCCCTTAAAACAAGCATTATACAATTAATATTTATTTAGCATTGTGAAATTA
The DNA here is from genome assembly GCA_900660155.1 of Hofstenia miamia. Taxonomy (NCBI): domain Eukaryota; kingdom Metazoa; phylum Xenacoelomorpha; order Acoela; family Hofsteniidae; genus Hofstenia; species Hofstenia miamia. Next base: position 545,453 of record CABFPE010000119.1, on the reverse strand, counting down.
GTGACATGTCTAAATACATTCATCTTAATAAAATTTGGTATTAAGTCAATGTTTTCTGACGCCTTCTGATTGTTCATTAAGCGGCTCTTCCAACCCCTCGCTTATTGTCGCTTGCGCTTTTCATTTTTGCGCGGCTTATTCAGCTTGTGCTTGCGCTTGTCAATACACTGATATTAACTACAGTTGTAGAATTTCACAACAATATATTTGGAATAATTATGATTTCTCCGTTTTGCTTAGTACGTTGATGCTTAAATGACATTAAATCTACTAAAATAACGACAGATTTTACAATATCGGAATATCCATTTTAAAATACGAATGAATGATGTTAAAAAAATAATACCTGATTCAATAGGATGAACTAAATATTTCTAAGTTAAGCATTCAAAATTATGGATTGAAATATATATGGATAAGCATTGAGTTACTTCAGTATATGCTGTTTGAAGAAAATCACGTACTAACCTTTTTTCATATCTAAATATGAAAAATTAATATATATATATGTATATAGTGTTCTTAAAAACATTTGTGTCTTACGTCTTTTTGTCAAACATGCTGTTACTAATTGCATTTAGAAAAACAAAACAATCCAGACGAATGTCATTAAGACGCACTATGAAATTATGGTTTACATCCGTTTGTGAACATATCATTGTCAAGCATATGGCCTTAAGAGCTACCAGGACGATATATATGCACAAAGTACTTAAAAAAATTCAAATCTTATACGATTATTAAACTATAATTAACAAAATATATAGATTTAATTAATATATAAAATTACAATTAGAAAGTATAAGGACAAACCCTTCTCGTAATCTAAAAGTAAAAATTTTAATAGAAGAATATGTTTTACAGATGAAAACAATCTTTTCACTGACGAAATAACTTCTAACATTATAATTAATTCATCAAAATGAAAATTTTTTAAAGCAATAGTAAAATTTTACTGAATTAGATCAACGTCAATGATTGAAATTGAAAAATATAACGTAAATGATTAATCGAAATGATGGAATTTAAAGATTTAATAGAACAAAACTCTAATAAACTGTGCTCCATATTTCCATAAATACCTTCAACTCTATATCAACTTAAATGGGCAATCTAGATCTAGGATACTAAATCATATTCCAATTCTCCAGAATGCAATAATTGAGTGAATTCTGATGATCGTACTCAAGACCAAGAAAAATGTTATGATGTTTAATCTTCTATGAAATTGTGTATTACGCATTACGAACACATCGTCACTCCAAGGTGTTGCTAAGGGATGATAAATTGGCTGTTGTATGTTGTCTTTGGTTCTCCAAGACTGAATTTTACAAAATTCATAAGTAATCTCCATTAAAACTCCGCTCTCGCTCAATGAATAAACTTTGTAAATTTATAATATAACCAAGGATGCGTAATCAGTAATTGCTAAGGGCAATAATTGCAATAATATTGCGTAAAATTATATATTGGCAAATAAAAAATAGGGCAATTAATTTTTGAACTAATTTCAATGATTACAAAAATATCAATATAGGGATTAAAATTGGTTTTTTCAAAATATTGAGAGCATTTCGGAAGGGTTTAAAATTTTTTTAAAAATTCAGGGGAAAGGCCTTTTTTTTTTTTTTTTTTCCCTACTTTTCCCCCCAAAATGGGGAAAAAAACATTTTTTTAGTTTAAATTTTAGGGGGGTTTTTTTTAAATTATGAAAACTGAAAAAAAAAAGCCCTGATTTGGGCCCCTTTTTTTTTTTTTTTTGAAAAAATTTTATTTTCCCCATTTTTTTGGGGAAAAATTGAAATTTTTAAATTTTTTTAAAAAAATTTCCAAAAAAAAAATGGGAAAAAAGGGGTTTCAAATTCAAATTTTTTTTTTATTTTTTTTTTTTGAAATTAAAAATTTTTTGGCCCCAAAAAAAAAAAGCAACCCCTTTTTTCCCGAATTTAAAAAAACAAATTCAAAGTGTTTTTTGGAAAAAACCCAAATCAAAGGGACCGGGGTTTTTTTTTTTTTTTTTTGAATTTAAATTTGGGGTTTTGGGGGTGGAAACCCTTTTTTTTAAAAAAATTTAAAAAAAAAAAAAAATCCCCCCCATTAAAAAGGGTTTTCCCCACCTTGAAAATTTTTCCGGGCTAGGTTTCTCTATGCAAAAATACCAAAAAAAAAAGGGGCCAATTTACCTTTAAAAGCAAAACCAAAAAAAAAATCTGGGGGGGGAAAAAAGTTTCTGGAATTTTTTTAAAATTTTTTTAATTTTTTGGCTTTTTACCCTTTTTTTTTTCCATTTTTTTTTTTGGTTTTTTTTGGTTGGTTTCGAAAATTTTCCCTTTTTTTAATTTTTTTTGAATATTAAATAAAAAATTTTAGGAAATTTTTGGGGGAGGGAACCCGGAGGGGAAATTAAAAAAACCGGAACCCGGGGATTCCCGGTAAATTTCCCCCCCGGTACCCGGTAAAAAAATTTTTTAATTTTTTTAAGGGAAACCTAAATTATTCTTTTAAAAAAACCTTTTTTTTTTAAAAAAATGACGGGAATTTAATTAAAATGTCCCAAAAAATTTCCCTTTATTTTTTAAAAAGATCCCTTTTAACAAAATAAAAAGTTTTTATTAATAAAAAAAAAGTTTAAAAAAAAAAAAAAAAACCCTTAATAAAAAAAAATTTAATTTTTAAACAAATTTTTTTCTAAAAAAAAAAAAAAGCGCAGAAAATTTTATATATTTTAGTTTCCTTTAAATTTTTTTTGGGGTCAGCATACATGGGCCCTTCCCGAAAAACCCCGACCCCTCAGTCGGGGGAAAAAATTTCTAGCAAATTAAAATTTCCGGGGGTTTGGCCCTAAAAACATTTAATTTCATTTNTTTTGTTTTCTGTTGGAAACAATTTAATTTCGCCAGATTTTGTGAGGAAAATTGAGAATTTTGAATGTGTTTCAAAGACATTCCAAGAAAAAAAGTGTGATAAGGGGCATGTCAATGTCAGTTCGTGTTTCGATTTCTTACTTCAGAATTGATAACTATTTGTGCACCATACAAGACAGCATCGCCTTTTATCCTGAATTTAATAAAGCAATATCAATGTGTGTCTTGGAAGAAACCCTAGATCAACGTGACTGGGATTTATATTTTTTTCATTGAATTTAAATTTGGGATCTGCGAGTGGAAGCCTCTCTTTTCTACACAACTTAAGCAAAAAAGGAAATATCACCCAGTTAAAATGGGTTTCTCCTACTTCGAAACTATTCACGACTTTGAGATACATCTATGCAAACTACCAAAGAAAGATCGGTCCTATTGACCTTGAAAGTCAATACCAACAAAAAATACTGGAGCGTGAAAACAGTTGCTGCACTTATTTGAAAATGTTTTGAATGTATTGGCCTGTTGACCATTTTATTTTACACTGTTATGTTAGAGTAGTTTACGTTGGTTACTGAATATATGCACTTGCTTAATTTGTTTCTGATATTGATATATAAATTTGCAGCAATTCTTTGGGGATGGAATCCGGATAGCGAATTGAATATACCGGATACCGGATGATTCCGGATAATTTCACTGCCGGATACCGGATAATATATTGTTCAATTATTACTAGGGCAACCATAATTATGACTTTAAAAACACAAAATATGACCTTATTTTTTTAAAAAATATGACGGAATTTAATTAAATATGTCCTAAAATATTACCATTCATTTTTCAAAATGATCCATTTAAGCAATATAAAACGTTTTATTACTAACAACAAGATATAAAATAAATACAAAAACCCTTACATAATAATAAGTTAATTTTTAAAGCAATTGCTTCACTAAATAATAAAAACAGCGCAGAAATTTCGATATATTATAGTTCCTTTAATATTTTTTCAGGTATCAGCATACATGGCCAGTCCTAGAAACGCCTCGACCAGTCAGTCGGGTCAACAATTAGCTAGCAATTAAACTTCTCGGGGGTTAGGCCAGTAAGTACATTAATTGACATTAAATGAATAAA
>CABFPE010000119.1:514433-525623 GCA_900660155.1 Hofstenia miamia | reverse complement strand
TTTTTTCAGTGTTCTCTGAACTGTGGTTTCATGCACAGAGATGTCGGCTTCAGTTTGAAGTCGGTTTGCAATTTTTTTCCCAGAAATATAGGGATTTTTGAGAGCAATTGCGACTGTTTTCTGAATGAATTTTCCAATAATTTTTCGAGGGCGTCCACTTCCTTTTCTTCTTTTGAGAGATTCTCCTTGTCGAATTTTTTTCAGCTTTCGAAAATAAGTTGATCGAGAAATTTGCGATGTCGCAAAGGCGTTTTCAAGCTGTTTCAACGTTTCCATTCCGAAGAAATCAAGTAAAAACTTTGCAAAGGAAAACAATTTTTTTGGTAAGTGTTTTCAAATAATTACGAAGTACCAGTTTAATTAATTAACTTTTTTGTTTGACCATTTTAAAGTTCACAAAATTCTCGTTGTCTTTTATTTTTATAGTTTTCCTCTAAAACGTCTCAATACGTTTCCACAAAGCGTTAAAAAATAGGTGTTCAGTCTCATTTTTTTTGCAGCCAACTATATGTTGCTTATTTTAATCACAGTAACTTCTTATACATTTACAGAACAAACGCTTTTACATTTTGATTTCTAGAAGATTGCATTGAATTTACAAAATAAAAAAGTACTTACATTTTGGCGTGACTAAAACAATAATTTAAAACATGCTTCAAATGTATTTTTATAGGAAAATCCTTACGGCTTATGTTATATTAGATAATTTCATATATATTCAGCTATTTTTTGTGTGCATTTGCATTTTTTGTTAATTGAATTAGCAAATGACTGATTGGTTTTATTGAAATCTAAATTATTATGAACTAATTACTTTCTATTTGCAGTGCATTTCTTAAGGATTTTATCCTGGTAGATATTGATCTTTTATATCGTAAGCAGATTAGTGTAGACGCCCTTAAATTTTCTACTTTTTTCACATTCCGCAATTATGATCAAAACTTAATCAGATGACTTAACTAAGGTTGAAGAGCTGTTTATATTTAATTGAATAATTTTGACTACCTTACACAATGACTCTAATTTGTTAAATATCCAGAAAAAATATCTGGGCATTCAAACGCAGTTGATTGGGTAGCCAATTCGGTCGCAAACGAACTGTCAATAAGTTCAAAGAAACAAAGAAAATATTCATCAATTAGCAAAATAAAGTCCATAGATTGAAATATTATATTAACGGATGCACATTTGAAACAAGATTGTCACATGAAGAAATGCCTGCATTGAAAATATAAATTATTTTAAGCTGCAAGATGGCAGAAAATTATACCTTAACCCTATTTGTCACAGGATATTTTTGTCTGTTGAACTCACAGGGGGGTGATTCAGACAGAAAAATATTTCCCATGGACAAGTCTGTGCTTCACTTATCAGTTTGAGCATGGAATTTTAAAAAAAGTTCAAACAAAAGTATGTTTAAAATTTTCAAAATATAGTTGACAAATGTCCTATAGTGAGAAACCAAGTGGGTGAAATTGCTTCATATTTGGTTAGAATGCTTTTCAATCTGCCGAAGTAAGAGTAAGGAAAGTATAACCATATCAGCATTTTCAAAAAGCTAAAAATTAAAAAAGTTTACAGGGGGTTGCAGAATCAGCCCTCCCCTTGTGACAAATAGGATTAATGCACCTGAAAGATTGCTAGAAAGGCTTCGAAGAAAACAAACGAATTTATAAGGGTAGAATGTTTAATGCTTTTCTATGTTTTGAACAGTAATTGTTGATTCTCCGTTTGAATTTCCATTAAATTTATATATTCAAATTCTACATCAATATGTGGCCTAAGTTAATAATAAGAGGCGTCTGATGATATTTTTATGTTTGTAAAGGTGCATTCTGAAAGATCACTTGCAAGGCAGACTTCATTTGTAATTTCATTATTTAAGTTTAAATTGTTCGTTCCTTAGTAATTTTGAATGCGGTTACAAACCACTACTTAGGAATTGATAGAACAGAACGAGATTAAATAAACTCTACTTACTTTTTTTTTTCATATCTAAGTATGCGATTTTCATGATAAGATGAAATAAAATCAAATGAGATTTACATATCTCAATGCAAATTACTTTGTAAAAATACTCACTGAGAAACTCTGAGAACTCAAATTAAAACAAAGTCTTAGAAAAGGATATATTTCTCTCTTCGAAAACTAGTATATTCAAGCACATGCAGAGAAGGAAGCCACAGAGTTACATACCGCTATCGCTATCCTACTTATTTTTCTAGGTCTACAATATAAGACTATTACATTTTGGATTAAAATAATGGCATTTGTTCAAAATAACGTTACAAAAACATGAAAATTAAGATGAAAGAAAATCGGTTTAACTCTATCTCGGGGGGGGGGTACTTCCTCAGCACTACCTTTAGAAATCATATTATATCTCTAAATTGAAAATGGATTTTGCCCTTAGTTTCTTAGAATTTTGTTAGCAAAAAATTTCTAAAAATTGGAATCATACATCTATTATTTTTCTAGTTATACACATATATTATTTTAAAAAAATTAGTGTATTTATTGCTATCTTTATCGATAAATTTCTTCAGGAAGTCAGGTCTGGAGGTCATCGAATAATAATTTTCTCAATGTGTTCATTTTATCATTTGCCACTACTATGCCAACTATTAGCGTTGGTGTGATCTTGGACACATTTTTCGGCATTGCAGTAAATGTGGTGACATCAGAGCATATTATGACGTCAGAGAACCCAAATATCATTTTTTTTGTTCTCTTAGTATTCAGTAATATGTAAGCTATAGTTTCGCTTCTTGGTGAAGAATAGAATTGATTTTATGAAGTGGTGCTGTTTTAAAAATGAAAAAATCCCAGTTGTGATAGGGTCTACAAAACATTTTCGGTTAGTTATTAATCGTATCGCACTTAAATTTAACAAATGCACATCCAATACTAAAATCAGCAGGAGATTCCATAATGAACAAATCTATACTTCTAATATAGCAGTTTGTCTATTCTTCTTAATGGTATTAACTACAATGCGTTTACAAATTTATAATACACATATTAGTCCATTCTGTTATACAGTATGATAAGATTCTTAATTGGAAAAACATACAGAATTAAGCTAGGGCGCATCTACAAGGTGACAGCAGGGATCGCAAACACATAACTACCAACACCGTTGGCAACATTGTTTTGCGAAGGCTACAGAATGAAGTGAAAACGCTTCTGTGGAGGGCCAAATCTATTCCTTATGATATGTGAAATGATCCTTATCGAAGTTTTCACACTACCTTAAAATGAATTTATGAATATTTAGGTGGACAACTTCCCTATACTAGTTTTTATACTCCAACCTTTACTAAGTCATCCCCGATATAAAATGGTTCAAATATTGGATTAACGTCTTCATTATTAACCAATTTGATAGGTTTTATGCAAATTAAGGTTGGAGAGTAAAAAACAATGGCAAAGCTAATTAATTGAAGAGTTTTGACACTCCATCTCCCCATGCATGTACATGTAATTCGAATGTGAAGAGAGAAATGATTATTCATTCGTAAGCTAAAATTTTGTGTATTAGCTATGAGACTATAGCACTCTTTATTTAGAGCTACTTTGATACAATTTTCTCACAAAGCGCATAGTTCTGTACTTAAAGCATCAGGTGTAATTTTTACAATGCTGCTTAAAATTATTAATTAACTTATAAGATATAAAAATGTGGAATTTCTTATTAATCGATTAATAATTAATCTGGTATTGAAAATTATAGAGCATACAAACCTTCCTCAAATACTAAAAATATTGTTGGCTTTATCAAGATACATGATATCTAGATAGTTTATGTATAAGACAATATGTGCTAGAGGTAAACACCTATATGCATATAATCCCGCATTTGCAAATTTATCAGCTTGAGGTTTAGGGAAAATTAGTTTCGCCTCTTGTTGGTAACATTTACTACACCAATTTGCAAAAACTAGGCTAACTAAAAATCTCAATAATTGTCCATATTGGAACAAAGCTTGAAAACAATTTTTCAAAAATATACTTGAAGATTCTGTTTTTGTATATAATAATTGTAATCTGTCTAGTTTTAAAAGCTTATTAGAATTTTTAATTGTTGTGCCCTGTTAAAATAATTGTGATTGATGCTGTGATCATAATTTGTGTAGAGTATTTTAACATAGATTTTATTAGATTCATTTAAGCCCTAGAACTTCATTCTACTAGTGACAACAGCTTCCCTTAAATAACAGTGTCCTCTATAACAAGAACCCTTGACTGTTTTATAGAAAATCTGGAATATTGCTAAAACTATTAGCTAAAAAAATTCCGGTGAAAAATCCAAAAGATGCTTAGAATCTATGATAAAATATTAACATCGTATAATGTAAGAAACATTTATAATATCTTAGTATTACAAGCAACTTGACTTAGTAAAGATAGTTACTTACTTGTTTCATTAACTAAAAAGAGAAAATTTGTTGTATTGGCAAGCATAAGTTTAAAATTATCTTTGAATAAGAGGATATAAATTTAGTTAATTTAATTCAAATATAATGTAACCTCCTTAAATAGAACTTGTAGCTTGTAATCTAGGATTAGAAACCTTTTCTCGAATTGTTGTGTAAGAGGTAGAAGAATAGGCAATTTATTTCACATTATGAATAAAAATTACCTTAACATGAAAAGTTGAGTTTTACAAAATGTTGGGTGGCGAAAATTGATTATGACCACCAAGAAAAATTTCCTCTGTAGGCAAAAATACATTAACAAAACAATAAAAAATGAATAAAATANTTAACCAAGTTTCAGTAAATACATATATAGCCCTATTTCCAATTTTGCTGACCATTTGAATAAATTCATTGCGATTTGCACTAAGACTTCTACAAATTAGGTAAATAATTTTAAAAATTTTCCTAAAATCATTTAATACATCTTGTTTTTTATTTTCGGAAACTGTTGGCCCTGGGTTACTTTCAATGTCTCCACAGAAACAATTATTCGAAATTTTAAGAACGATTTTAAATTATTACTTAATAAATTATAGAATTTCATAGCANCAAGAAAAATTTCCTCTGTAGGCAAAAATACATTAACAAAACAATAAAAAATGAATAAAATATATTTTTATGATACATTTATATACTTTCTACCTAATAAACTAATATTTTCCTCTAATTCTACTTAAAAATGGGCGCAAACAAGGATTTGACAGAAAAAAAGTTTTTTATTTTAGAGTACAAAAATGCTAATATGAGTTTAAATGCAATAGGCAAACTCATCCAAAAAATTTTAAAGTCTCCTGAAGCAAAGAGAAAAGTTGGTGGGATCATGAAATTTTACACCCAGGGATTTTTGCAGAATGAAAAATAACTCAACTTTTCATGTTTTTAAAATTTAGTTTTGAAATTTTTGAAAATACTAATCTATATCAATTCTATAAATATACCTTCACGTAAAATTGAAATTTTTGAAATATTTTAATATATCAAAACATGCTAATTTTGGGGTGGCCATAATCGAATTTCCCGCACTGTACTCATCTAGTGTCAAACTGAAGAGAACAAAAGTTTTCATTCTATGGATTTATTCAACACCATTGAATTTGAGAAAAGAGTACTACACATTTTTTTTGCTAAATATCAAGAATCTTTACCTTGCTCATGGGTTACCTGCTTTCAATACAGCAACTGCTCACACATTTTTTTAATTACGTTTACTTAGTTGTTGTTGGTGCACCTTGCAAAAACAGTATCTATTCATTAGTACAGTAAAGTTAAAATATAAGAGGCAAAGCAAATTTATTGCTTAAATGTATATAAAAACTATAAACTAACACATGACAAAAATATTTACAAAACTAATTAAATATGCAATATTAATTAAAGGGCAGTTTTAAAAGTAATTTGACCATGCGTTGAGTTTATTATCTATGCCCAATAATGTTTGCCTACTTAATAGAAATTGTTTATTTTTTTCTTGAAGTGTTTATAGTTTTTTTCACATTTTATATCAATACTTAAATCATTCCAAGAACATTTAAAAGAAAATGAATCTTGACGATTATTGATGCTAAAAAGTGTTTTATTTCTTTTATTGATTTTGATGTAATTATTAAGAAAACTTAATGAACTTAATTCATGAATAAATTTGTGAATCATACATAAAGATTGATACTGAATAAAGTAACTCGGGGCCAAAATATTATATGATGATCTTAATTGCGTTATGGATTCATGTTTTTCAATATAATTAAGTGTTCTAAATGCCCAGTTAAACATTTTTGCTAATGATGAACGTTTTTGCGATGTGAGATTTTGAAAAAGAAATGCACAGTAATTAAATTGACTTAAGACAAATGAATGAATTAGTTCTACATGCGATGATTTTCCTACATGGCGCAAATGGTACAAATATTTTATTCCACATGCCATCTTTTTTAATTTGTGGGAGAAGAAATTATCGAAATTTAAGTCATTGTCTATTAATACACCTAGATAGTTTACACATTTACTTTGACTAATTTCGTTATCACAAACATTAATTTTAAAATTTTTAGTAAGCTTTTGTTGTTGTTTAGATGAAAAGATGATAAATTGAGTTTTGTCAGAATTGATTTTTAGTTTATTATGATTGAAATATGTTACGAGATTTTCAATATCTTTTGTCAAATGTTTGGTTGCCTCAAAGGGATTTTTTGCTGTCCGTAATATACAAGTATCGTCTGCATATTGGTAAATAGTTCCATTTGTCAAGGATTTTGAAATGTCATTGACATAAAGTGCGAAAAGAATGGGTCCTAATACAGTTCCTTGTGGTACGCCTAGATTTGTAGTAGTATAGTCTGAGAAAATGTGATCAATTTTTACTCTTTGTCTGCGATTCTCTAAAAAACTCATAATGAAATTTATTGCATTGACACTAAAACCTTCTAGCCTTAATTTTTCTTCTAAAATATCGAAATTCATTGAATTAAATGCTTTGCTTAAATCAAGTAAAGCAACCGCTGTAAACAAATTTTGATTTAAATTTTGTTTAATTTTTTCTGTGATTGATAAAATCGCATCAGATGTGCTGAATTTAGGTCGAAATCCAAATTGATTACTTGATAAAATTTGATTGTCATTGATAAATTTGTACATTTGTGCGGCTAGTAGTTTTTCAAATATTTTTGAGAAGGGGTGTGTTATACTAATTGGCCTGTAGTTCATGGGGTCTAGCGGGTCTCCTTTTTTATATAACGGTGAAATATCAAATTGCTTTAAAAGGGTAGGAAATTCATTATTTATAATACTTTGATTGAATGCTACAAGCAGGTATTCACCAAAAATATAAAAATGTTTCTTAATTATCCAATACGCTAGGTTACTGAATTCACATGATTTATTATTATCTAGCTTATTTACTACATTTCTAAGCTCATAGTAGGAAATTAAGTTGAAATGAAACCGTTCTTTGCGTATATCAGGTTTTTGGGATGAATTGTTTCTAATTTTTCCGAGTTTAAAATTGAATTTACCCATATTTTCAAAATTTCTGTTTAAAATGTTTGCGATATCCTTCTTATTCTTGTACATCTTATTATCATGTTTGATTCCTTCAATGCTTATGTTTAGCCCCTTAGTTTTACCAATGCTTTTATTAAGAAAATTCCATTTTTGGTTAGATTTCTTTAGGCGTTTGAAATAATCCTTTAACTTACATTCATAATTAAATTTGCGGCTCTTTTTGATTAATTGCTTAGCGTGTTCATAATTAGTCCAATTAAGATTGATGGGATCCGATTTCGTAAGTTTAAAAAGTTTATTTTTCTTAATTACCAGGTCCTTAATCAAGTCGGAATCACGGGGTTCGTTAATCACTGGCCTTAATTTAGTGCTAATTAACTTTGTTCGCAGCGGTGCTACTTTGTTTAATGCTTTGGTGATTTCACAAGTGATGAATTTTAACATACTATCAGCATCATTAAAAGTGTAGGTTATATCAAAGGATATTTTCTTCAAGAGGTGTATAGATTTTTGCTCATTAAAGTTGCTAAAATCCCTAGAATAAATAGCTTTCCTATTTTTTGTCCTGAACTTATTGTTACTAACATAATGCAAAGATTGTGATCATTAAGTGATTCAAACATATATTTTTTGTATTTATTACAACTATCGGATAAAAAATAGTCGATTAAATTAGCAAATCTAGTTTGTAAAGCAAAAATATCACAAATATGATCAATTCTCTTTGATTCAACAGAATTTAAATAATTAGAATTAAAGTCTCCAAGGACACTAATAAACTTATTTTCAAGAATTGCATATTCTATTTCTTCAATTTCGTGGTTACAAAATTCAGAAATATAATTTTTATTTGGATGTAGCAAATGTTTATGAGTTCGCTATTGCAAGAATTTGAAAAAGATTTTAGTTCAATCCACATACTTTCGAAAATCTCATGTTTAATTTCTATGTCATTCCTACGTTTTGATTTTGAGGATTTTGGAATAAGTATCATTAATCCCTCACCACGTTCAGATCGATTTTTGAAATGAATATCATAAGTATTACAGTTTGGATTATATAAGAATGGTAAATTTTCAGAATCTTTTAACCAAGTTTCAGTAAATACATATATAGCCCTATTTCCAATTTTGCTGACCATTTGAATAAATTCATTGCGATTTGCACTAAGACTTCTACAAATTAGGTAAATAATTTTAAAAATTTTCCTAAAATCATTTAATACATCTTGTTTTTTATTTTCGGAAACTGTTGGCCCTGGGTTACTTTCAATGTCTCCACAGAAACAATTATTCGAAATTTTAAGAACGATTTTAAATTATTACTTAATAAATTATAGAATTTCATAGCATAATAATTTGAATGAACCTTTGTAATTTTCGAAGGATGATAGCTGAATTTCTTAAGGGATTCATGTAGGGGTATAGCAAACTGCCCTTTAATTAATATAGTAACAATAATTATAATATAATAAAAACTGCACCTGAATAAGTTCATTGATCTTAGATGAGAGAGTTAGATTGAGCGATATGGCGTTGTGGCGTAGGTAGAAGGTGATGGCGGGTACGTAAGTGATTTGATGCAACACTTGCGTATGATATATTCTGATTACGAAATGATGAACGAGGTGTTGACAGGCGAAATGTTTTCGGTGAATTAGAGAAGAAGTTCCTTAAGTTACTAATGAAATGTGAAAGACCTTTGTAGGAGAGGTGAATACCATCGGGAACAAGAAGAGAGGGATCAATAATGCGTGGAGAGAGTAGAAACTTTTCGAAGACTGGAAAGAGTGTGTAGCTGCTGTTAGATAGATTGTGCATGATACGATTGCATTCTTTGATTTCAAAGTTCTTCGAGAAGTTTTCATCAGCACAGACAGGGGTAATTTCAAAGAAAAAGATTCGACTAGGAGTGAATTTTCTACGGACTTCAGATAATAGGTTTTGCAGATTTGACATGAAATTCGAGATGAGGCCATTCAAAGCGTCGATCAAGCCAGTGTTTAAAAGGACAGTATTGACGTGTGTTTTTGGGTAAAGCGATACTTTTCAAGTGAGTTCAGTGGTGTTGCTTCCTGGGTAAGAGGGTATTGTTTTCAATTGATTGTGAAGAAGACGATGTGAACGTGCGTATTTCAATATGCTGTTTCCAATTATGAGGGTTGTACTTCCGCGTTTTACCCCTTTTACTCGTGAATTCAATTTTGACGGTTGCTTCTTGGGTGTCGGTTGCATCCTTGGGAATGAGTGATAAATGAGTGGTGACGATTTTAAAAGGACGGATTCTGTAGTAGTAGTAGTAGTTGGTGCTGAGTTTTTGAGTGTCTTTGCTTGAGTTTGAAATTCGAGCAGAGATTGAGTAGAGACATCAGATACTGAAAGGAGAGAATTCTTATAAAGAAAAAGAAGTGCTTCAGCTGCATGTTCTTTGTTCAGCTTAGCGAACATTTGGTGGAACGGCGTTTTCTTTTTATGTTCAATCAAAGTGATTGCCGCATCCAGGGACGTCACGCCGCTGAACAAATCACCTTGCACCACTTTTTTGAGAGCGAACTTGATATCAGACCATTCTTGACAAGAGCGCACATAATAATAATAATAATAATAATAATAATAATAATAATAATAATAATAATTCTGCCAACAATGTGGAAATTGCTAACTTCAGTGATTTCAAATAGGCTGGCATGTTACTTAGAGCAGAATAGGTTGATACCAGAGGAGCAGAAGGGATGTAGGATGAAGACAAGAGGATGCAAGGATCAGTTGTTGATAGACCAAGCAGTAGTGGAGAATTGCAGAAGAAGGAAGACAAACTTGGCAATGGCATGGATAGACTACAGGAAGGCATATGACAGCATTTCACATGAGTGGGTATTGAAGACGTTAGCGGCTAATGGAGTTTCACAGAAATGGGTTGAGTTTCTAGAGAGGGAGATGGGAAAGTGGCAGACTGAGATAGACGGGCATAGGTTGAGGTTTAGACGGGGTATATTCCAGGGAGACAGCTTAGCGCCACTACTGTTTGTAGTTAGCTTAATACCTATAACAGAACGGATAAAGGAGACAGGCATAGGGTATAAGATGGAGAAGAATGGTAGAGCAGTGAGTCACCTGTGGTACATGGACGACCTGAAGATGTACGCTAGTTCAAGGAAGATGTTGCAGAAGCAAGTGGAGACATTGGAGAAGGCAAGCAGAGATTCAGGGTTGGAGTTTGGATTAGGAAAGTGTGCAGCAGTGACAATGACTAGAGGCAAGTGTGTGGACGGGGAGGGTTTGAGGACAAGCAGTGGGGATAAGATTGAGGCAGTAAAGGAGGGGTACAAGTACTTAGGAGTAATAGAGAAGGACAGAACAGATCACGTGGAAATGAAGATGAGGCTAAGGAAAGAGTACAAGAGGAGAGTAAGGAAGGTACTACAGAAGTCAGCATTGAATGGGCAGAACAGCATAAAGGCAATTAATACGTGGGCGATACCAGTGTTGAGATATTCGGCAGGAATAGTTAGGTGGAATAAGAATGAACTGAGGGAATTAGACAGGGAGACAAGGAAGATACTAGCAGCAGAGAGAGCATTCAACCTCAATGGAGATGTAGATAGGCTGTACATGGCAAGGCATAAGGGAGGGAAAGGGCTGCTAAGTGTGGAGGAGACTGTAGAAGCAGAAGCACTAGGGCTAAAGGAATATGTAGAAGAGCAACCTAAGGG
>CABFPE010000119.1:463864-497286 GCA_900660155.1 Hofstenia miamia | reverse complement strand
ATATGTTTTCGCTCAGTATGAATTACGAGTGCAAAACAAAAATTGAGTCTATTGACATGTCATTGCTCTTTGAATGGTCACTGCCATTCTATTAAGTTGTTAGTAGTTGTTTTGATGTANTTTTTTGTAGCATCAAAAGCATTTTTTGCAGTACTTATTAGGTATGTGTCGTAAATTTCGCTGTGTTGAACATATTTTATTATATCATTTACAAAAATTGCCAATAAAATAGGGTCAAGTATAATACCTTGGGGTACCCCACGGTCAGTCGTAATATAACTTGATTTTTTACAGTTTAATATTACACACTGCTGTCTAATTTTTAAGAAAGTTCATAATTAAATTAATTGAGTTAGCACCAAAATTATAATTTATGAGCTTGTCTTGCAAAATATCAAAATTCATTAAATTGAATGCCTTAGTTAAATCTAATAATGCTACACAACTGCAGTTATTATGAGATATATTAGACTTTATTTGTTGAGTAATAGATAGAATTGCGTCCTGGGTGCTATGCNAAAATCCACACTATGATTTACAACAAATATGGCTCTTTTCGAGTTCAACTTTGCAATTAAAAGATATTTCTGATCTACCATATACACAGAATGATTAAGGGAGTTTGTAACTCCTATCATTTGAGGATGATATAGCACGAAAAAAGTTTGTAAATAAGTATGTACTAAATAGCAAATATGTTTTAATTCAATTTGTTTCCAAAATACAAGTACAATTTTTGATAAATATAACCTTCGAGAAATATAATATGGCTATTTGTTCTATCCTATTACTATATCTTTTCTTTTTATGTGTAACACATTTTTGCAGTTGCTCCAATTTTTCTTGCAATATAAGGTTTGATTCGTTTAGAAAATATACAGAACTGTATTAAGTATATTCT
The DNA here is from genome assembly GCA_900660155.1 of Hofstenia miamia. Classification (NCBI taxonomy): domain Eukaryota; kingdom Metazoa; phylum Xenacoelomorpha; order Acoela; family Hofsteniidae; genus Hofstenia; species Hofstenia miamia. Next base: position 496,385 of record CABFPE010000119.1, on the reverse strand, counting down.
AAGCTTGACAAGTAGAAATTATATAGTTATATAAATGCATCTATATTTTGCTAATATCATCATATCATATTGTATTACGTTGTTTTTAATATATTATTTTAACTTCTACATTATTTTATATTTCATTATAATAGTAAAGAAAGTCAAAGCAAATTTATTGCGCAATATATGTATACAAAAAATCTACAAACTAACACGACAAAAAATATAATATAAACAAATAGTTAACTACAAAATAAGAGTCAAAGCAAATTTATTGCTTNTTGGTTATTCGATAGGATGTTTTCAAATTTTAGAAATGCGTTTATTTGAACATACAACAGTTTTTCAAAGAGTTTGCTAAAAGGATGTGAAATACAAATGGGTCTATAATTTTTTTGCATTTAGGTTGTCACCTTTTTTATATATAAGAGTTATATCTGATTTTTTTAGTAAGTCTGGAAATTCACAATCAATAATACATTGATTAAATGCGATTAACAATTTTTCTCCAAAAATAGGAAAAAACGTTTAATAATAAAGAATGGGAGATTATAAAAAGCGGTTGATTTGTTGGTATCAAGTTTCTTAACAATGTTTTCTAATTCATTGATTGTAGCAAGTTTAAAGGAAAATCGTTTTGATTGTTTGAGATTACCATAATTTTGATTTTTTTATAAGGTGGGAAATTGAAATTTGCAAGTTCTTTGAATGTTGAATTTAAGTGATTTAGTATTTGATTTTTGTCTGTTACGTTCGTATTAGTGATGTTAAATTTATTTGTTTCGGATGAAATACCTTTAGATTTTCCAATAAATTAATGGACGTATCGCTATTTCTCTCAAGTAGAATTTAATTGATCAAAGAATTTTTTCCGAGATTTAGTTAAATTTTTTGTTCTTAATTGCTTAATTGTTTTCTTTGATCTTATATAATTGGTCTAATTATTCTTTGTCGGCTGGATTGTATTATTATATGCAGTGGCAAGAAACGAACTAAAATTACTCCTTTAATTGTTAAAACACTGGATATAATAGAACTTGGCTTTGAAATTCAGACCATTTATTGCATGCATACAGTATACCCAAGGAACTGATACCAACAAAATCTTTAAAGTTCCAATAGTTCTCGTGTTTATACTTTAAATTTCATGATAAAATAATTCCTTTTAAAGAAACTAAGAAATACTTGAAGTATTAGATGAGTTTTCAAAACACTTGTTCTGTTTTATAGTGACTTAAATAGACTTTTAAGTTTAATATTGCTCTCCAAGCCTTTAATTATTTAAAGTTGTTTAAAGATATCTTAAGCTATTAAATGATTTCTAAAAATCTATAATTATCTTTAAAACACTTAATATCCTCAAATTAAAATGTATAAACTTACTGAAACTGCTTTTTGGATTTAGAACTGATATCTTAAACTGCAAATATGCAATTATATACAATTATCTATAAGTATATTATCGAGAAAAANTTTAACATATTTTATTATATCATTTACAAAAATTGCCAATAAAATAGGGCCAAGTACAATACCTTGGGGTACCCCACGGTCAGTCGTAATATAACTTGATTTTTTACAGTTTAATATTACACGCTGCTGTCTATTTTTCAGAAGTTCANAACTTACTGAAACTGCTTTTTGGATTTAGAACTGATATCTTAAACTGCAAATATGCAATTATATACAATTATCTATAAGTATATTATCGAGAAAAAATGATATAATTTTATATATTTTGCAAGCTATATAATTTCCCAACAAATGGCATACCAAAGCACAGATATATGCAGTTTTACAACAACTAAGTAATAGGTCGAAACCCAAATTATTATAACAGGGACGTTGTCATCATTATTTTTCATTTTACTTATTGTAATGGTCATATTTTGCCCCGGCCTCTGCGTAGGCTAAGGCCGGCCCTGCTCAGTGGAATTCTTCTATTGCAGAATTAAGAGATAAAGTTTTTCATGTTTCAAAGTCATTTTTTACGTAACTATCAACATCCGATGTTATTACTATCGAAGTTATTACCCAAATCACACTATATTTTGGATTCCGATTTGGAAATACATTGCCTCGATATTCGGATTTGAATTAGAAATAAAGGAAGTCAATTCGCAGGGCTCTGTTACAGTAAACGAAAATCATCACAAAAATCCTCTCAACGCATTGAAACTCTTTAAGGTACATATACAATTTGTTTAATTACACAAACCTATGCCAGACTTTATTGAGATGAGCCCATTTGTATAATTTATTTTGATAATTTATGGAAAAAATTGAATCGGTGACCCGGGTGACCGTCAAAAATCCCCTGGCAGGTGACCCGGTTGCAACTCTGATAAATAGATAGATAGGTACATGCAGTATTTTCAAATAAAGGTTTACTCACCTATATAAGTATCTCCAATTTGCCTTATGTCTAAAGTTGAATTAATCTTTATAATATGATAAAACCATACTCTCTTCCTTACATCGTGGAGACGTTCTTAATATTGCTTCAAAGGTTTTCTGCTCTTCAAATAAATAAAAATATAGCATACTGTATACTTAAGATCGATATAAGATATGCTTTTTGCCTTAAAATATTGTATTTTGCAGTTTACAAAACTTCAGTATTACCAAAATTATTCAAAATATGGGATTGTTGTGTTACAATAAAAGTCCACCAAAGTTGTAAACTCTGCGCAAAATCTTAAGCAAAAGTAAATTTTGCCAGGGTACTGCGAAAAAATTGTCAAATAAAGGTAAAGCCATGCATTTATTCCTTTATACCAATAATATGGTAAGCAGAATTGAAAAAATATCATTAAATTGTCTTCATCAAGCATAATTGTAGGCGATGACTGTAAACCGCATAGCTCCGGTAAAAAAAATGAGAAACATGTTTTTTCAATCTCTTAACAACAAAAACAAGCACAGTAACAAAATTTATATCAATCGATTGCAAATTAAGTTTTCAATAAGTTTATGTAAAAGAAATTAGACAACATTGCCTCCGGAGCGATCACATATAAAAAATCAAATTCCNCGTCGACCTCTACTGATAGGACATGAGGTTCTGATTTGTTAGAACAGTACACCGGAGTTGGTGCAGTATTGGATTGGGAGTGGAAGTTGGCGCTTGACAATTTTCACTTTGCACACTCAAGAAATTCGCATAATTTGAAAAATTTGATTTACTGTAATTTTATATCTTACCCATGCAATATAATTGGTTTATATGACATTAAAGCCATTAACAATACCATCCATCTATTGACTAAACTNAAACAAGCACAGTAACAAAATTTATATCAATCGATTGCAAATTAAGTTTTCAATAAGTTTATGTAAAAGAAATTAGACAACATTGCCTCCGGAGCGATCACATATAAAAAATCAAATTCCTTTTCCTTGGACTCCAGATTGAGTATAAAAATTACCATCTGAATCATTAACTGTTAAGGTCAAAAAACTAGACTAGGTAACATTTTGCAAGAATTCGTTCATTTGTTGGTGTTAGAGTGTTTCCAGACAAATTAATGTTTGTATCATTATTAGAAATACTGTCTATAACATCTTGATCCTGTTGATCTGTCCGACAATTTCGCATTGCTCTACTTTGGAAAATTGTAGGAATCTGATACGCGTCTGTGAGATTTGTATGGGCAGTCATTCTAGAGTAAACGATAAAACTTTCATCTTCTGAGTCCGGCATTTGAAAGATTGCATTGCCAACTGGTATGTTGATGATCTGAGGTCTCCGATTACTGGCGATGTCTGTAGCTGAGAGGTAGAGGTCGACGGTTTTGAAATTTTAACTTCGATTCGGTTCGGATCGGTTTTGGNAACCACTTTTTCGCCATTAGCGAGAGCTTTGTCAGTATTACACAGCTACTAATTACTATTCATTACAAACCGTTTGAAACCGTGCTAGTGAAAATGAGTCGGTTCGGTTTCGGTCTGCGTGAAAACCGCGGTTTCGGTTTCGGGTCGGTTTACCGTCGACCTCTACTGATAGGACATGAGGTTCTGATTTGTTAGAACAGTACACCGGAGTTGGTGCAGTATTGGATTGGGAGTGGAAGTTGGCGCTTGACAATTTTCACTTTGCACACTCAAGAAATTCGCATAATTTGAAAAATTTGATTTACTGTAATTTTATATCTTACCCATGCAATATAATTGGTTTATATGACATTAAAGCCATTAACAATACCATCCATCTATTGACTAAACTTTGCTATATTTTATTGTGAAATTGCAAGCTATACAGCCTCGGATTATCATTATTGTCATTACGAATTAAATAGCATATATCTACCCGCCAAATCAACATCATTAAAACACGTTGCTTTGCCACAAGCAAAACTTGTCCACATATATCTAACATGTGTGTTATATTAGGAAGTGCTTTGTGTATTTGTAGTTAGTTTCTAGAGAATTTGAAACTCATGCATTCCATAAGTTTCTTGGTCAACTATAGAAATAGTGTGCAGTAGTGATGAATGTGTACTGGTTTTTCTGTATGTACCCATTTTTATCTATTCATACAAGCGGATATTCCTGAGTGTGGGTGAAGATTTTATGGGAAGGGGTATGAGACATAGAAAAGCAGATTGGGAAGTGGACTGAAAAAGCATTACCCGCGCAGCACTAGTCTGCAATTTCGGTAAATTTTAGTTTTAATTTTAAGAATATTGAAATACATAACCAGCCCTGGTTACGGCTTTTGCTTTCAAAACATTTGGCTCAATTTTGCCAACTGGCATTGAACATGTAAGAGATTAAAGAGGTTCCGGTATTTTGGAGGCTCTATTTGGGAATTTTCCCGAAAAATTATTCAGAGATAAGTTTATTTCTGACATTCAAGCAGAAGCCACTTATTTAACAACCCAATTTTCCTTTATGAAAGCCTTCAATTTAGGTCTTATGAATGTCTATATGTAACTTTGAATATATTCACATTATATATATATATATATATANGCGATTCAATGAGAAATTTCCAGCAGAGGATTCATTTCTGTCATGATGCAGAAGGTGGGGTCTTCGAATAAACGATAAATGAATTGTTGTGTCAATGAACTTTTCATAATTGTCTAAACGTTTCTTCTAACTTTCCTTTTAACGTTGGACATAAATCATGTTTTTGTATTTCAAGTACATGAATCATATGTTATCTATTGTAACATTTTTTTTTATTTCTGTACTAAAACTTTTGGAACACCCGGTATGTATATGTATATACATAGTGGGTAGCTGAGGGGGTGCAGCTGCAGCGGGCCTCTAAATGGCAAAAAATGCTCTCAAAAATAGAAGTAAAATTTATCATTATATAGTGAGGCCACTGGGTATATATTAATGTATGCTGTATCAAGACAATAGTTCTATATTTCAATTGCTAATTTATAAGTACAGACTGAGATTTGAAGAATAGAAGAATACAACTTTAATGCAAATTTATTACAAACTTACGAATGAGGTTGACTAAAACAAAATTTGTGAAAAATACTTAAGCGTAAACCTGTTTTTATAATAAATAAGAATACATTTTACTTTACATTCACAGAAGAAATTAACATTATTTTTTAAATATTATATACATTTGCTAAGTATTACTTACGCTATAAATGGATACTTACCAGTTTGATCATCAAAACCTAAACTTATTAAATTTAGTAAATGCAAAATATTCAATATTATGCAAACATATATATATATATATATAAGTTTTTTTTATTTTTGTAAATGATGGCGGGAACTAAGCGTAATCGCTTGTAATGGAAATAAGCTTCTTAATTTTGATAATAGGGTATTTCTATCATTTTGTTTTATTGCTAACTAGCTTAATCACCACAACAATGGCGTTTATAAAGTTTTTTAATACTACCAAAAGATGCTCTGATAATTCACTTTCTAGAGAAGTAGTTCTTGGATAAATGAGTGTTCTGAAAAGCAATTTATCTTTAGGTATCCCCCTTGTCTGACGAATTTGATGGAAAGCTATATATATATATATATATATATGTGTGTATATATCAATGTTGATCCTTTTCTTATCAAAAGTTGACTTTGGAGCAGTTTTCCAGTTTGTAAACTCACTATTATTGGCATAAAATGAGTGGATAGACCTTTCTTTAAGACTCTACATGCTCTTAACAATGCTAGCTTCTGTACTAACATTCTTCCTCATTTCACTAATTCTATCTCTTCAAGTACTTCTTATGATTCCTGCTTACTACTCATAATGTTTCAATCCCTGTTCGGATTGCTTCGACTTTTTTAAATTTTAAATTATCTCAATTTCCTCTTCAAACTTCCAGTAATTTTCAGTCTTATCTTTCTCCTTATTTTCTAAATGTCTGTTATTATGTCTATTGCTTTCATTTTTAGCTATACTTGTCTATTTGTTGAAATGCAACAGTATCTTATCTCTCTGCTCTAGTGACTACCTGTGGCTTATGCTCACACCACCTATTATCTGCATCTGACACATACTGCTTACTCCAGTGTACCACACGTTCTAACTTCTGAACTTTATTCATTCTATGCTAACTTCTCACACCATACTATTAGATAGCATACACAACACCTAGTGAAATCTCATATTTTGATTTGGTCCTTTGATAATGCTATCTCTATCACTGTTCCAATTTTATCCTCTTTCCCTAGCACTACTATGTCTGGTCTCCGTACTTCAATTGTTTGCTCGACTGCATTTTGAAGTTCTTTAGTATCCTAACCCGCACATTCTCCATGATGTCCTGTCGATTACGCTTTTAACACTATCTCCTACTTTTAGCAAATGCGTCTGGTTCTTGCTTTAGTCCAGCTTTCCATAGCCCCTTTTTACTCTTTTTCCAATCAAGTTTTCTAATTTTCCCAAGTTTTATTATTATTATTATTATTATTATTATTATTATTATTCATAGAAAAGTTATAATTTAATCACCTGATATTGGCAAAAATGTGAAAACAGCTACCTAAAAACGAACTAAAAAGGTATAAATCTAAACAACTAATTTATTTAAAATTGATTAAATTACTTTCTAATATTACGAAATTTTTTTCGAATTATCAAGATCAATTTATTTGATGTGTACTACCGTCACGTAATGCATTGAAACGCTGATAAAACTTATTTTCAAGTAGACTACATTAAAACACTTGATTTTCTCAAAAATAGACATTTTCTTTCGGTTATAGTATATTTTAAGATAAAAATGAATCTCATCTTATGAATTTAGTCGATCCAACCCACTTACAGTTATAGCAAATGCTTCTTCTGGTTCTCGCTTTGGTCCAGCTTTCCTTAGTCCCATTTTACTATTTTCCCTATCAAGTTATACTATATACAGCCTTTGCTGTTCATATGTTCTCGCTATATCAGATTGTTACAATTGAAAATCACATAGATATAAAGATTGCTAACATTGATGATGTCAATATCTATATTTTGCACTTTTTAATTTTCATGCTGGTTGACCCCCGGTCGACATGTGCGAGTCTTAGAAATATCAACCTTACCTGTATGCATACGGTGGGAAATACATCTTAACTTCTAAAACTTATTAGCTCCCAACTGAGCTATTCAATGTTTTATATAGGAGTACAGAGATGATTAAAAAAACAATTAAAATGTTAATATAGAAACAGATTGTCATAACTGTGTACAAATTCATTAATATAAATTGTTGTTCATCGCTTCTTTGAGAACAACAATTGATTCCACTACGTGGCTTTTTATAGTAGCGTGGTCCGACCACGGTGAGTAATAATCCGCACTCCAGTTGAAAAGTGGCGCTTTGACACTGCTTTCGCCGGTTCAAGTCTTCACCCAACCCAACGGCAGGTCGAACCCAACCGCTTCCAATCATGTCTGGAAGCATTCTGAACATCTCAGCAAAGCGAACTCAGAAAATGCATGTCACATGTCGTTTAGTGTGGATTCTTGCAATTATTGTATTCACATGGAAAGAAATGTTTCAAATCGGTTGAAGTTTATAGGTTATTATAGGTATCGTCTGTTGCCAAATATTAAGTTTCTTAGATTTTCACGTTATTTTCACCACTTCGAGACAAATTCGGTTGAATAAATAATTAATAAAAGGAAGTCATTGGGTCATTGACGACATCAATATGTCATAATCTAGGCTTTCAAATTGATTTTGCAATGCACATGAGCAAAAACCTACTCTGCAGGTTTTTATTTATTCATGTGATGTTCAAATGTCATATGAATTTTTTATTTTCACTCTGTCTCTGCAGACGTGTAAAGGTACTATGTTTACATACTTTGTAGAGATGTATTATTTTCCAATGCTTAAATATTACTGCACATCTGCTGTCAATGTTACTTTGAATTTATCAAAATTCTCTCAATTGATGAAAAACACAATTGCATAACTCAATAAGTAAAAATGCATCTAAATTTTGATATTCCGGAAAAATGGTATTCATTGATCTTCCAAGTGTCGTAGTGACGTCATTAAGGATGGGGGATAGTTTTTTAATGTCGTCCCTTAAAAATGTCGACTGTTCATTAGTGTTGTCATTCTTTAGTGTCGTAGTTTTTTAATGTTGTAATATTTTAGTATCAATCGTTTATTTTTAGTTTCATAAATATATTTAACTTGGAGTAGGGCTAAGGTGTATAAAATGATAAAAATAAAGGGATTTGGGTTAGGTTTTAGGTTTAGGAACTTTCAATTTGAGTCTTTTGTTTAGAGCTCAGGTTATAAGATAATGAACGTTTGTGATAATAACAATAAACGACATAAGAAATTACAACTTCAAAAAACGACAACATTAAAAAATTGGGACATTAAAAAACGACTACATTAAAAATTATGACATTAAAAAAACAAAATTAAAGAATTTCGCCATTGAAAAATACGAGGTTAAAGTCCTACTCTAATTACCTAGGGCTTTCTGAAAACTCCTAAGACATTTTATCAATGATAATTTATCGATTTTTGTCTCTAGACGATGAAAAAACACAAAAAAATAATTCAATTGGATATTTAACAAAACGGAATTACTTTATTTAGTAACAATTCTATCGTTCTTGAGGGGATGCACGCTTCAACCGATTAAAAATTTATTGTTTTGTAATGTGATCCTTAAAACAGCTTTTCAAGTATAACCAAAATATGAACAACAGTACTATATTCATAACTTCCAATAACAAAGCAATCATGCTGAAAGCAGGTCGATTCAACTCCCTCAAATTGCAGATCAAACGTTAGTTAACGCATCAGCTATATGCACGTTGTAAGCCAGATCAGATCAAAAAAAAATTTTGTGAGGTGCACTCAAATGTTTGTTACGAAATTATTTATATTTTTGTTCAAAATTCATTAAATCATAGTATACTAGATGTTGCTCATCCTTGGAAGTTTTAAAGTTCAATGCAATAAGCTTTCTCTGTAATTAGATGACAACATCACATATTTACGTAAACCAACCAAATTATATATATTCATGCTTCCAATTTCAACCACGGTAAAATAGAAGGCGAGGTAAGGAGTCGTATTACTTCCAGAATTTTAATAACCATCTGGTTATACCTATGCCTGAATGTAAATTTTTAACTGTAATTATCAACAAAAAATTAATTATTATAATATCTTATCTTTGAGTCTTAGCTTAGATTGATAAGTTAATATTCAATCGTATATAACATCTAATCACATCCTTTGTTTATTCATTAAGTTCTATAGATAGTAAAAATCAGTTCAAAATGATAACAGATACTCTTACAATTACCTAATATTCACTACTTGCAACCATTATATGCTTAATATAAATTCGTTTATTCTAGAAAAGAATCGCTCGCAAGTATCACCGAGATTTAAAAAATATACTTACAACAACACTGCACAGCATTTTCATGTAATTAATAATACTTAATGCGGGAATTACTAACCCCGACCAAAATCTTGCAAAAATGCAAATTTACAATATTCAATTTAATTAGAACAGACTAATGAATTGTGTTTTTGTTAGTTTTAATGAAAAATCTTGCTAAAGCATAAAGAATTAGATCCATGTTGATTTATAATAACTAAAAAATTCACCGCTGATGAAGCTGTGGCAAACAGCGATATGCATTTTGTGAAATAGTAAATAAGACAATGATGTATTGAAAATAGATATTTTAATTTAATGACATGAATTTACATTATTACGATTATTTTAGTAAATTTACTGAATTGCAAAAATCAACCTTATAACTTAAATACACAAATGAATATAATAGAAATAAATTATAAAAAATCTCCTCGCTGAATGACATATATACTCACAATACATTATACAATAGGACAAAATATGCTTTATATGTTAACAATCAAAAATTAAATTTATCTGAATAGCGTCATAAAATTTATACAAACATACACATATTCTTTTTCTTCTTCTTCTTCATACATGATTAAGATGTAAAAGCTGCAGTTCTGAATGTTTATGCTCAATGAAAGTGTATATTTTTTAATACGATTTATTCTAAAGACATGTTGCTCATATTAGAATGTACAGACCTTCAATTAATTAAGTGTTTACGTAATGCCGCTTCAGATTTCAAAACATTTAAAACAGTCTAAGCTATGGTATTCTAACATACTATACTTTATATATTCTAATGCAAAATTGAATGACGCTAGCATAATATTTAACACTTCAAAATATGCGGAAGGAATATTTTCACTATATATTTTTAATAATGGCATTTAAGAGTTAAGAAACATTAAATTTAAAAAACCTAGTCACAACTTTGTGTTTTCAAAAGTTAGCACAAAATGGTTTGAAGAAAAATATTGAAAACACATTGAAGAATTTAAAACAGATTCAGATAGGCAATCAAAAGAGCTTTAACATTTTAGTATTAATTTTTTAATTCAATATTTTTTACTGCATAAATTAGAAATTTGTTGTATTTGCCTTTAGAAAATTGACATATTCAGGGAGACAGCTATCGAAAAAACTAGGAATTTCGACTAGATTTTCTGTGCTTCAATTTCTCGATATGTTTTAAAATGTGAAAGCATATTGATCGATATAAATACAAGGTTCTAGAATAAAAAAACAATTAATGTGTCCATGGCCTACGAGAATCTTTTACGTAGGCCAGGGACACATTAATTGTTTTTTTATTCTAGAACCTTGTACGCCACGATGTGTCTTACTTCAACTTTTTTATTCAAAACAAAAACAAGTAATTCTGTGCATGCTCTGAAAACAAAGATTTCATATTAATGGCGATGGGAATTACTGCAATTATTGCGGAAAAATCGATCGTTTATTGAAAATTTTTAATTTACTTTCGTCGAACATACTGCTACCTACAAGAAATTACGCACTTCTAGCACACTTATTGATCATATCATCACTATAGATAAGAAAGAACTATAGTTGTTATGGTTAAGAATTCCCATTTTCTGATTATTGGATTATTGTTATACAAGTACTAATGATAAGCTTACTATTAAAATAATTAGATAATAGACCATTTAGAGAAAATATTGCTAAGCTTAAATCTGAACTAAGCTCACAAGATTGGAATGATAAGATATGATGTTTATTCAGCCCCAGTACCAAATAATTTGTGACATAATCCCATGCATAAAACGTATTTGTTTATTAGTGGTCGTTTTAAGAGTATTTTAGTGCTAATATCCCCTTAAGACACAATGTGTACAATTGCACAAATGGTAGAAACTAGATTTTTATTGAAATATGAATTTTTATTCAACCTTGAATATCTTTGTTTATGAAATTAGGCTATTTTTTCGTTATCTTAAGATTAATTTGGTTTAAATATTTGTATAATTTAGTATTGAAGCAACTTTTGTAAAAATGAGCATTCCGCAAAATGAAGAATATGGTGAATTTGAGTTATTCACAAAAGTATATCATTAAAATATGAGTTTGGTACAAAATTATATGATTATGTCACAATGTGTACAAAATTGCACAATTTCAATGAAAACATTATTAAAAATGCCATTCCATACAATGTGCACGTCTGCAGGTGATAAGTTAAGTTTTAATATGTGTGTCGAGTAATCAATTACGGAGTTTAGATGCTCGCTTGTTTACAAAGACAGAGTAAAACTTGGTAAATCAGATTTATGATTGACAGCCCATGATCAAACTTATATTTTGTTTGGCATTAAGTACCCCCCTCGCAACACGTTGCCCCTGACTGCCCCCAAAAGAAAATTCCTAGAAACCCCACTGCTAGAACATTTTTTTGGCTGTAAATATTTACCATTATCGTGTTATTCCTGTTGTGAAACGGTATTTAAATTAAGTTTTACTTCCCAAAGATCAGTCGTACTATTTTTTACTTAAATATTTCCCTAATCAATTGATTCATTTTGCACATTTATCGACACGATTTAGAGATTTATCTTATCTTGAGCGTACAAAGGTAATGAAAGTAAAAATTTAACATCTGAAAATTTGTTTTTCTACAATAGTAGTGAACAAGGAAGACCTCCATTCGTAGAGAAGCTTTTATTGCACGCCGTGGCGTGTTTTTGAGTTGCAAGATAGCATTGCTGCAAGACACAAGAACTGAAATATAATCGATATGTTCGAATAAATGACTGGAAATATTTTGAAAGTGACGTTACATACATTATATGGTTGTTTTAACTGTTGGAAATTATGAAAATATCAGTAAATGCCATTGAAAACATTAATTCCATTTCACCAATTATGCAACGTACCAAATGAATTTGCAGCACAATGAGGAAACCAACATTGTTGGGACAAAACTAGTCTACAGTAGGGTTGTCAATACCGGCTACGATTATTACCGAAATACTGGTATTGGGGGATTTAGTACTTCAAAGTTGGTATTAGATAAATTCCATCAATACTTAACGGAAATAATTACGACGAAACAGTAAATTTACGAATCAGTACCAATTGTTGTATAGTAGATTTTCTACTGAAGTAACGAAAAGAAGCATGTGCCAATTATACCTACATCCTCCTGAGGCCGGAGAGCAGACAAGTAAATTTCGACATTGTAATTTGTTACATATATAATTAATATGAATCAAAAGTCGCAGGAAATTTAAAAGTCAAATCAATGACTACCTCCGTGAGCAACATATCCCTAAAATCGGCTCTACGTCATGGAAAGGATTTCAGTTTTTCAAAAAATATCATTAGTTAAAATAATGAGCAATAAACTGGGTAAACTGTAAATTCTGCATCCATGTTTTTGTTGTTGTGTTTTATTGTTTTTATACTTCATGTTATTATTGACGCATTAAGTGTAGTATTTGCAGCTTTTATTGAGGTGTTTAGTTATGCCAATGTACTACACTTAGTAAGAAATTATATTCTATTCTATACCTTTTTTCATTTGGCAGTGTTTGTATTTCCCAAAATATTTCCAGGCGAATTTTCTGTCCTGTTATTGAATTCGTAATAGGAAAATTGTCATAAAAATAAAGTGTTTACGTGCAAACTTTCTTCGCCTCAAATTGCTAAGTATTTCAAGCACCTAAATAAGAGAAAATAAGGTAACTATAGCCAATATCTAATATTATAGAGATGGAGCACCAAGGACCTCAAAAACGAGGGGCTGGCAGCATTAAGATGCTGTCTATTAGCTGAACACTTAATTTTAATTAAAGACTTTCTACTTGTGATTGTAAATCTTTAATACTTAAAATTTAATATCTAATTAAAAATGAAATTAATTAACTGAGATGGAACAGGGTATGATATAAAAATGTATCGTCTATGATAGATTTTGTCTTTGAGAGTGATATATAGTAGTTGTATGTTTTGCTATACAATTAAAAGGCAAGCTTGGAAACAAACCACCTCAGTAGGTAGATACCGTTTGATTCAATAGTTATCATTTGAAGTTTTTGATTCGTTCTTCTGTGCGCGGCAGCAAACAGCAGCTGCAAGGTTGGTGATGGAATCTCCACTTGAGATTAGTTGGAGACCTTTAAACTGCATGGCAAGTAAGGAGATGTTATCCAATTGATAACTGGTTAGCTCCAAACTACCTCCCATTTTGGTGGAAAGGCAATGCGCCTTCCGCATGTCAAGTGGGCTTTGCACTCAAGTGCGAAATAGATTGAATAAACTTTAAGCACCCTGTGGATTTTAAGTTTTTTGTTCTTCAATAAAGATTTTCTAAAAATTTTTTAGATTTCATTATTGTAAGTATAATTTTACATTACGTCAAAACCTACTTTTTGAATGATTTAGCTCTTCACTACAAGTTCCAGTAGTGGTACCGCATTATGGATATTTTGCAAAACGATATTGAAATACTGATATTGAAAGTGCTACTGTAATGACATCTCTAGTCTAAGCAAAAAAAGAATCAAAAGTTTTTGTCTTAATTTTGCAATATCACATTACGTTCTTAACACTAGAAAGACCAAGTTCGTCAAAATTGACGAAATTAGAATTTTGTTTACTTGTATATGCATTCATTAAAAACAACAGCAGGTATATGCACCACCAAATAAACTGATAATCCATTTGAATTTGCATGTATAATTTTTTTTCATTTTTTACATAATGTTCTGTTTTGAAATGCTGCATGAAAAAGCAGTGATGGACAATTTCTAACACGCTTGTTAATAACACTGTTAATAACACTGTTACTAACACGCTTCAAAACTGCATGTTAGAAATGATTGTTAGAAATTGACCAATAAGAATCGAGCAAATACCAAATTCTTTATTACAGCATTAAATGTGCGTTAACTGTGTATTATTTCAGATTGATTTGAAATATGTCTGGTCGTAAGCGTGATGCAATTTGGTTGGAATTTACTGAAATTATGCCTGGAAGAGTTAAATGTTCGCACTGTAATTATGAAACATCGAGTCAAGCATACAGGATGAGGAAACATTATGACGAAAAACATGGAAATTCAATGCAAATACCACAGAAAATAACAAGTTTTGCCAGTATTGACAATTTCGTTATACGAACAACTCCCGAAATGGCAAATTCATTTGATCTTGCAATCTGAAGATTCTTTTTAGCAACAAATACATCAATAAAAACATCTGAAANAAAATAAGGTAACTATAGCCAATATCTAATATTATAGAGATGGAGCACCAAGGACCTCAAAAACGAGGGGCTGGCAGCATTAAGATGCTGTCTATTAGCTGAACACTTAATGTTAATTAAAGACTTTCTACTTGTGATTGTAAATCTTTAATACTTAAAATTTAATATCTAATTAAAAATGAAATTAATTAACTGAGATGGAACAGGGTATGATATAAAAATGTATCGTCTATGATAGATTTTGTCTTTGAGTGATATATAGTAGTTGTATGTTTTGCTATACAATTAAAAGGCAAGCTTGGAAACAAACCACCTCAGTAGGTAGATACCGTTTGATTCAATAGTTATCATTTGAAGTTTTTGATTCGTTCTTCTGTGCGCGGCAGCAAACAGCAGCTGCAAGGTTGGTGATGGAATCTCCACTTGAGATTAGTTGGAGACCTTTAAACTGCATGGCAAGTAAGGAGATGTTATCCAATTGATAACTGGTTAGCTCCAAACTACCTCCCATTTTGGTGGAAAGGCAATGCGCCTTCCGCATGTCAAGTGGGCTTTGCACTCAAGTGCGAAATAGATTGAATAAACTTTAAGCACCCTGTGGATTTTAAGTTTTTTGTTCTTCAATAAAGATTTTCTAAAAATTTTTTAGATTTCATTATTGTAAGTATAATTTTACATTACGTCAAAACCTACTTTTTGAATTATTTAGCTCTTNATGAAATTTTCGTGTTAGAAACCCATCACTGTGAAAAAGAATCACAAGGAGCAATTGTGTTTCTAGTGTTAATCAGATGTTTCTGTCTTTATTGATGTTCTTGAATTACCGTGAATTCCGTGAATTCAATTTTGAAGAAATGAAAGCAATATACATCATTGTGATTAACGCGCTAACTGATTCAACATCTAAGGCCGATATCCATTGATGATTACATTAATGCTATTTCAATTGCAATGAAATCATTAACAACTAATAAAATTCTATATTACAAAAGTTAATTTCTATTTACAAGAAACTCTGGTTCGTTTATTAAATGAGAATTTGGCTCCATAGTCTTTCTTCACAAATTTTGGTTTCTTTTCAGGATACAAGACATATTTCCATCCTAAAATAAATATAGGTGAAAAACAGCAGAAACTAAAAGTAAAAAATATATATATATATATATACTAATACGTCCCTCTATTTATTCTTTCCACATAACCATATAAGCTGATTTTTCCACATAAATTCCTGATTTTTTGTAGGACATAGTCTTTCAGTAGTCCCTACCTTCATGCAACATATTTTAAGGATCAATGAGTTTTTTAGCGAGTAATCGGAAAAAGTTTAAATTTCGGCAAAAAACCCCAAGTCCCTCTATGGAGAGCTTTTTGCAAAAACCCCTGTACGAATCGGGACGTATTAGTATATGTATATAAAAAAATTGCTAATAGAAATTATTTCACTTAAAAAGGACAACAGGTTTTCTCTTAAATATTGTTCGTTAGCAGAATATAGGTATTCAGAGATGTCTTATTATGAAGATTGTTTGCGAGCTTCTCAAACCCACAAACAAATCTCATGTCTGTAGGTAGTCGTTGTGACTTTTACGGCTAGTATATACTGCAAACGTGTATTTCAAGGAACGAAAGTGCACATATAAGAACTTTAAAAATTTGATAACAAAAATTTTCAAAAATGGCTGATTATTTGAAGAAATTCTCCGATTCAATCGTTTAAAGAGTTTATCTCCACTATCAACGAAAGATTACTAGTGTTATATTTCATAAAGATTTACGCAATGTAGCGGGCGTAATTTGTTAAGTCTAAAAACACCCACAACTACATAGTGTTGCTTTTCTTTCATAAAGAAGTTGTGTTGTGAATTGGTTTAAATAAAAACACAAGAACAAATTCTTCTCTTTTTGATTTCCGCCTTTTCTGAGGAAATTCTGTAAATGTCACGCGAAACATGAACATACGAGAACATTTCCATACGAAATTGCCTTACAATAATTGTTCATAGTTTTCCAGAAACAAACTCAACATTGATTTCTCTTCTAGGATCTAGCAAAATTTTGATTTTTCGGTTGGAAAGTGATTCTACTCTGTAAAGGCTAAATTGTTAGCCGTAAATATCAGATACAAAATTAAATTCTCTTTAGCGGTTGGGGTATGTACAACTCCATCAGAACGCAGTAATTAAACACAGCAAATGAGGCGTGAATAATATCACTTTCTATCACCGAATTGCCATTTGCCATTACTTAAATTTCAAATGTAGACATTCATTTAAGTTAATTCGACATTTATTGTTGTGGAAATTGGCAATAAAGTTACGTTACGGCTTTGTCATCTAAATCCTCACTCTCCAAATAAATGGAATTCGAGCCGTGTCAATCTTATTAATTTGAGAATAAAATGCACACGACTGTCAATATTTTACAAAAAATATTCACATTAGAATATAGTCGATTAAAAAAAGTCGAAAGGAGAACTAAAATACAAAATTTGTCCAAAATCTGAGAATTGTAGTGAAGTACAATGAATTTAGATATAACTACATTAATAATAAAAATATTTCATTTTGTTAAATCTATCAATTATACAACATATTTCCCAAAATTATTATAATAATATTATACGTTTAATGCCTTACCCATACTTTCCACATAATTAATTGCCTGCTCTTTGCTTTGAAAGCGTGTAGCAACATTAGAAATAGGATCAGAGCTAAATAAGGACATCAGTTCAAAAGATTAATCAAACCCTTAACAATTAGATAATTATTTGTATATTCAAATAAAATTAAGAATTACAAAAATATAATTAACTAAAATATCGTTACCTAGGAAACAATGCAATCTCTTTTTGGCACAAGGACATTTCAATAGCTCGAAAAATATTCAATACATAGGTATAAGTTCAACGTTTTACGAATAGAAGTTGGATTGCAGAAAAATGAGATAAATGACAAAACCAAAAAATGATATAAAAAATGTATAAAGTTAAAAACTCACGAAGAGGCCCATCCAATGTTAGGATTTACGAATCGTTCTCTAGTATCAAATGAAATTTTCCATACGTCTTCTTGAAATTTTCCAGATTGCATTGCATTTTTTGCAGGTGGGTATATCGTCACCACTCGTCCTTTAATATGTTCGTTTGGTGTACCAGACATGGCTGATAAATCACTCTACATTAGAATACAAATTATAACGAGTTAGAAGAATATCAAAACGATCAAACGAATTCAAAATTATTAAACAAGAACAAAAAGACCAAATCTCTACAATACTACATTGACGTCGTAGGTTAAATAAACGCCTAGATGACTTACAAAGGTGGGGAAATCGAAGGTTGCAAGAAATAAGAATTTCACAGTAAAGTGAATCGTAATTAAAGAAAACATCCAAACATTTATTAACTGTGAAGTTTCTTACTGAAATATCAAAATACATCTACATAAGATTTATATAGTCTATATACACTTAGACCAAATTGATAAATGCAAAAATATAGAAATTAAAGTAGCACACAGTATAGGCTTTGAAATTATTTACATACTACATAAATCATGTTGCGATAAAATCCCAAGCAAATTTGATTAAAAAATTAGTATAACTCAACAAAATGCATATAAAAATGAAAAAAGCTTACAGTGACATAAAATCCCAACTCATTTGAATCATCAGCATCCTTCAATTTGATGTTTACAGCTGGAACAGGGGAAGTTTCCAAATATCGAGCTGATGTTCTTGCAGCACATCGACCTGCAAGTCTTAATAACATTCTGAAATCAATTTATTGTATTGAAACTAATGTATTAACTGCTGATAATAACGATAGCTGCACATGGATCTCAAGAAAAATCAATATTAACTGTATTTTCATCACGTATTTAAATTGTAAATTACAATAGTTAAACTGATTTATGTGTTTAAGAAATGTAACAATTTACCGGACATGCAATTGCCTTGTTATAAATTCGACTAGTAGTTAGATATACATGTATACAACACTTTTTGGTTATTTACTGTTTTTTCGCAAACTACACTTAACAATTTTGAGGCGTGAGGTTGCGGTACCATTTATGGGCAATTGGATTAAGCGTACCTATTAACGATTATAAATCACCGATGAAGCTTGTTATAAAGTATACATTGGCTAAATTGGGCACTTACTATTTCTGAACAGTCATATTGTAAAGATCTTAGAAGTTTTTGCAGTTTTCAATTCAAATGTTGCTCAGACAATTGTTATCGCGTTCCAAGTGCCGACTTTGGGTTGGGACTATATTATATTGAGAGCCCATACTAAAATATATTTTATTACTTACTTAGCTGAATTTCGGGACATTACGGTATTGTTGATCCAGACATGGAGAATGTTGGAAATGATATTCCTTACTTTTGAGTGAAGGTACTTAGCAAAATTTAACAATCACAAAAAATAAACATGGCTTATTAAATTCACTCAGAAACAGAACTTATAGTTTACTCCTCAGAAATTTTTACGTGCATTTAGTCAGAAAATTTCTGATTTCCTAAAGAGCTTTTTATTGAGATTGCCGAGTTTTTATGAATTCAAGATATATAAAACTTTAATCGCAAGAAAAAAATACCAGAAATTAATGCAGCCTCATTTTTTGCAACTTTGTGTTATTTAGTTCTACGCCTTTTTAGTTTCAATTTAAAAAAGTTGAACTTCAATATAAAATAGTTGAACTTCAGTTTGAAATAGCTGAACTTCAATTTAAAATAGTTTTAACTTCAATTTAAAATAGTTGAACTTCAATTTAAAAATGTGTGCAGAAACTCACTTACAAGTATTTCAACAAATGTTATTACTGTTATTCATTTATTCAAATAATTTTGCCAATAATTGAAAATATTGCAGGAATTCTGACTAACAAGAATTCAAAAAAAAAGAAAGTAAGTTAATTGTCTTACACTTGGTCATCCATTTGCAAATTTTGTTGAGCCAAGCAAGAAGCAAAATGCCTTTGTACATGATTGCATGTTCTCAAACACAGCAGTGGAGTGATAAAAGTCATGGCTTCGTCGATTGCCTGCTCCAGATAACGCAATCTGTATTCTGTTTGAGTCGTTCCCACTGGAGGTACGGCCATCGATGCCTTCACAACACTCCAACATTCCTCTATCGGAGCGCTGCGGATGATGCTGGCACTAGTAAATTCCTCCTCCTGAACTACTTTTTCGAAATCCGCATGAACTGGTGCGTTGTCGCAGACAATCACAATTTTCTCCATTTCATCTGTAAGGCTTCTAAGGAGTCTTCTTACCCATCCATAGCACTTTTCTTTTGTATACGATCCTCTCTCTTCCAGAATACAAGGCAGGTTTGCCTTATTGCTCTAATGATGTGAGCGTTGTTGCCCCGACAAGCTGCGACTTCAAGTCAACATCGGGTACCTTTCTTTGACCGTCCTTGAGAATGCCGTAAAAACAAATTGCAATTGGTTTCATCAATATAAATGAGCCGTGTGTCTTCTCCTATCGCTGTCATCAGTGTCTGGACATATGTTGCTCGCTTGACTTTATTATTCATTGAATTAATTGCAACAGGCTCAGGGATCAATTTTTTGACGGTATAATACTGACCCTCAAGCTTCTTATGAATTGTGTTTATTGAAACGAACACATGTTCTTAATGTGCGAGCTTCTCTTTGAGTTGGGTCAGCGTAAGAACAGAGTTATCACTTAACCACTCCAACATGCGTTCTATGTGACGAGTCTCCACCTTCTTGAATCGACTCCCGCCTCTTTGTTTGACTGCAGTATCGCCACGTCGTAACCAGCCGTAAGCAGTCTGTACAGGTATTCAGTTTGCAACAGCCACTGCTTTTCAGTCCCCATTTTCGGCAACGTCAATTACTCTCCTTTTCACATCAGCATTGTTCGTGCAGTTTAATCTTCTCTTCTTACCGCCGGTTTGTACACCTCTTGCTGTTCGTGTCCTGAGCACCGATTCACCTTCGCTTGAGTCTGTAGGGAAGCTCATTCTGTTGCTGTTACTCATGTTAATCACGACACTGACTGAAATGGAAATGAATGGCAACTATATAGAAACTTTCACAAGTAGACAGAGAAGCCACGACTGGTTGCTAATAGCAATTAGAAATGTAACATAGAAATTGCATTTTGCCTTCCTGCAATATTTTCAATTATTGTCAAAATTATTTGAATAAATGAATAACAGTAATACCATTTGTTGAAATACTTGTAAGTGAGTTTCTGCAAACATTTTTAAATTGAAGTTCAACTATTTTAAATTGAAGTTCAACTCTTTTAATTTGAAGCTCAACTATTTTAAATTGAAGTTCAACTGTTTTAAATTGAAACTAAAAAGGTGTAGACAGCATTTGGTAAAGCGTTCAAACTTTCTTAGTCTTACAGAAATACGCTAATGCGAAGTCTATTCTAATGTGATAAGGAAAATGTTACTATTAAAAAAGGGAAATTCTTTAATTACTTTAAAGATGCTTTATTAAGTGATATTACACAATAGCTAAGTTGCAATAAATGTGATTGTTTTGCAAATTAGCAACAAAACGTAAGCGAAAATTAGTGTATGCACCTAAACTGTGAAGGTGTTATAGTCCTGCCTTTCATTATCGTGATTTTATTATTTTTCAAATTTTTTGTTGATTGTTTAATGGTTTTTACAATAAACTTTACTGTTTCTGTTTAAACTAATAAACTTTCATAGCTGTGGATATGGTCTGACATGTGAAGCTCTTAAATTTTGATCAGATGTAATGAACCTAATGCATGACAATATTGCCATTTATTAGGAACCGCCTCTAAGCATGGCATAATATTAGTATTTATAGCTTTTGTTTCACCACTGCAAGGTAACATACATGTGTTTTAAAACACACATTGAGAATTTACCAATATTAATCGTGCTATTTATGAAAATTGAGGATGTTGAGCTCATGTGAAGAAAGGTTAAATATATTTTTCAAATTATATTTGCCTGTTATATAATAAAGAAATGCAACTAAAGTTATAAAACTGCCCTGCATTTTATACCTTCACCTGTATGGTTTACATGTGCATTATGTTGTTCTTGTTTGTTGTTCATTACTGTTAATAAACTATCTTTAATCGTTTTAGAAAAATACATAAGAAGACTTAAGAATTGTGCGGCCTGTTTACTGAGTTGTAACTAACAAAATGACCTATGACAGAAAACGGGTTCTTCACCCCAGGTAGGCCAATAAGTAGGTTAAATACATTCAATTTGCATCCTAATCAAGTCTAAATAATTTCCTTCTTTACACAACATACCTGTAAAAATCAATTACACAACTATAGTTATTAGCAATTACCCAGTACATCTATAAACATTGCCGTCTTTAAATAGAGACGGTCATGCTATAAAATTTCAAATATAACCGCAAAACATGAATTTTTTAACTCCACAGACATAGCATTTCCGCATTTCCTATGTAGGCACTTATAATCGGATTATAATTTTAAGTTTTAACTAAAAAGAGAATGTTGAATACAAATTTCACAATTTTTAAGCAGATTTTAAATTTTTGTCAATTACATCTTATAACTTAAAATTTCCATTTAAACCAAATAGTCAACGCTGTAATTTACATCTGAATGTTGATGCTACTACGAAACGCCAAATTTTAAAGCAAACAATATTTCGTCCGTTTACGAATAGCTATAAATTTGTAAAGACGTAGTTAATGTTAAATAGTAATGAAAAAATTTTTAGAACTTAGTATTTATGTATGAATAATCCATCATCTGCCGATGCTTTTAATTTATCTGGATTAGATGAATATGAGATTCGAAAACGTATATATCAAGCTGCAAAAAAGGGATCCTGTGTTACTGTTCTAGGACTTATACTACGTAAATCCGTTGAAGAAGTGGCAATACTTATAAATGAAAGGTTTCAGTAATTTTAGTGTAGTAGATTTTAATTGTAGATTGAAAACTCTTGAAATTTAAATTGAAGAAATAAAAAGACGGAGCATTTTGTCTCCTATATATTAAGGAATACCTATATGTACAAATTTATTATTAAGTGTGATGATTCGCTATCTATTAATTTTACATGTTTAAAAATTCTTTAGTCTCTCCTGCTAAGTTAGGAGCGAATACAGAAATATTTCTAGGGCCCAAGATAATACTATGTGCATAATTGCGTACTAAAGAATTTTTATAAGTAATTTAGTATTGCCTGGGCCCTCTCTATATCAATAACTGGGCTAAATTTTAAGTCGTCAGACATTATATAGAGCCTTATGCTGATTCTTTAATATAAACGAAAACATTGAACAAATCTTTTTAATGCATGTTAAGGTAAGTTTTATAATCTGTAGGCTTAGTTACAGAACGGAAGGTAACATTAACCTTTTCATCGAGTTCACCGATTGTATATCGTCATTAAAATTGTCATCGTCTCGCCAGCGAATTATTACTGGCGACTTTAATCTTTGTCATCCCTCTCCGGAAAACATGTATCTTGAGTCTCTTGATCTTGTTCAATTAGTTTCAATGCCTACTGCTCCCCAGGCCAGCCTTCTTGACCTCGTCATAACTCCAACAGATTATGGAGTTTTGGATATATTTTCTTTGAATTCAGTGCATCTGTCGGACCATTTCCCTATAATATTCCACACACCTGCGTCAGTTCTGAAAGAGTCTGCTGAATTTGTCATCCAATCCAGTAGAAAGTGGTCATCAGCGAAATATGTTGACTTGCAGGATGCACTGTTTTTCTCTAAATGTTTGGTTAAGAATTGGAAATGTTGAGAGAGTTGCGAAACTCTTATTCAACGCGACTTCCTTTTTCTCTGTTTTTTGTAGCTACTTTATCTGTAAAATAAATATGCCAATGTATAAGTAATGTAAGGATTTCCTTGATTGCAGATTTGAGATTTTGAAATATAAATCGTATTTGTATGCCGTTTGCATATATCTAGGTATGAAATGAGGTTAAAATGGTATATTATTAAAAGAATTTTTATTGAAAATAACAAATTTTGAAGTGACCAAACTGCTATTTAAGTGATATTGAATATATTTATTCAAGGTCCAGGTCAAACCGAGTATTTTTGTTTGACCTTGTATGCAAAAATTGTCGAATAAAAATTGCAGGCAACTCACTAGCTTTAAAATGATGTAACCAGCTGTTATTAAAAAAGCTACAAATTTGTCAGTATCTTCAAAATATATTTTCAACTTCAGGGCGATAATTTTGGTTACTTATGATTACAGCATTGAATAGTTTTACTTAGTTCTAGTTGCATACCAAAGTTCATCAAATATTGGTAAGTTTTATATGGAATAAGGCTACTTTAGGAAATATGTCAATTAAGATGTCGAATTAAGACATCAAACTGCTTTAGAGTTATGTATATGATATTTTGTTTTATCCGCTTTCTATTGAAAGAGCAACAATGCATTTCTCACTTTGCAGAATTCTTTGGGCTTCTTCATGGACCTCTCGCATCTTATTTCTCAGAAATAGCTTCAAGAGACACGTGCGCAACTTCAAAACCTCAGTAATCCTTCATCTCCATGGATTATAAATTAAAAGTAAAGAATCTCCAGCTTGCACACAATTGGACCGTCTGTTCAATGATAAGTCATTCGTCGAAAATCTCTTGAGTTTAATGAATTTATCCGGGACAATTATAGACTGCTACATAAAAGGTCGGTTTATTGAGAGCCGAGTTAGACACACAATTTTCATCCATTTGGGATGCTCGGGCACTTGTTGCTAAAGCTATCAGTTCAAATCTCTTTGCAACAAAATCCGTCTTAATCACTCCTGATTTAGCTTCGAAAGATTCAGAAATTGAATGCCGTCTCCTGAAAAAAATGCTATTATCCAAGAGGGTACAAAATTTGAACTTTTCCATAAAGATGAACACATAAAACTGAAGTGGATTTTAATTTGTGCCACTGTATGCAGTGATGTACCATGTTCCTGTCTCGATTTCACAGTTAATGCGAGAAATTTTATTGACGTCACTTTGTATGATGTTTCCTCAGCACCCTCCAAAGCTTCTCTGGGACCTGGTTTTGATCAGATTTCAGACTTAGAGATTTTGCAATTGAATTGTCTCCTCATGTATTACGTTTTTTTAACCATATTTCATCAAATACCATGCACTGAGCCCATCTAGAAAGAAGGGTCCAGGTCGAAACTGTCCTTGGTTTTTTGAGAGATTTATTTTTAATAATCGGTTCCCTATTATTTGCACACCGATTTTCAAACTTCAGTTTGGAATTATGAACATACGTTCAACACAGCACAGAATGTGTTGACATACAAAACTATGAACGCAATTTCTGTAAATTTTTAAATAATCGAAATAGTCCTTTTAACCGTTATTAGTGTTTTTTAAAGCATAATTTTACTCTAGTTGTTTTATACTAATTGTACATACTTTATATATATTGTCGTGTACATGACTAGTATAAAGTCTTTTAGTAGTACAAGTAGTAGAAACCAATACAACTGTTTTTGACAATGTCAAAAAATTCTGATACCTATTTTTCCTAAAAATCAATCACTGTTTTACTTAGGTGTCTGTGTATTGTGTGACAAAAGCAATCCACATTTATCAAGAGACAAAATGCGTTAACTTATTTATTGCCTGTATAATGTATAATAACATGTATGCCTCAAAATATATTTTCATATATATATATATATATATATATATNTAATTGAATTAGTGCATAGTTTTTTACACTTTACAAGCATAAAGGTCAAACGAAATTGATAACAACATATCAATAGAGACTAAGTATTATCATATATAAGTAAAAATCACGAAAAATAAAAATGAAAAAATATAAATTTTTTTCCTATGTACAAAACACCATTTGGTTACATAACACCAATATATGTGGTGAGCGTTACAAAGCACCAATATATATGAAAATTTTATTACAAATCACCAATATATATGTATATATATATATAGTCATCGCTGTGTACGGTTGAAAATGTGCACAGAGGTTGAAATAAAAATTTCGTCGACCGCTCTGTACTTTTCCCATAGTACGAAGCGGTTTTTTCATTCAGAAATCCTCAATTTCTTAGTTAGGTGGATTTTGACTATACTGTAATTATTGTATCCATTTTAAGCATATCTAGGCGAAGTTTGAGGCTTTTAGGTCTCAATAGTCGATTTTCTATGGATAACTTTAGGAATTTCCACTGTGAAGTGCTACATGACCCACTATTCCCATGGGATTTACTTGTTTCAATGCCCAGGAAATTAAAATTTATTTGGTACCGGTACCAAAATGGGACTGGTACCCTAAAAGAAGAAAGTGGGACCTCGGTATTCCATGGGATCACAGGTAAACATGGGATAAGAATATTTACTGGGATATGTCTTTTTATGGATGTAGGACCAATAATTTACATGAACTTTGGTCGTGAACCACTAATTCATGGTCAATTCAGACCTTTTGTGTAGAGCGGTCATTATCAAAATTTGGCTGTACACAACGGTCAAATGAAGGCCCAGTTTTGTCCACAGCGGTCAGTATAACTATATATATATATATATATATTCTGATACCAAACAAAACCGAAATAATTTTCATATTTTTTATCTGGGCTTGCAAATGTAAATTTCACTTAGCTCTTAATACCAAGATGTTGTTGAAGTTGCATTAACCCTTGCATCTGCGGTTTGAACTGTCGTGATCTAGAGCGGCCGCTTTTAATGTTTGGCAAACACCACTAGAAACAAAGACCGAATGCTTAATGTCTTCAATATTTTAGGATACATGTTATTTCACGCAAAACCTACAAATGTATAATTGTAATACTATTCATTCGGTTAAAAATTAGTTTTAAATTTTCTTAGTCGGGAGTGTTTAAATAATATTGTTTTAAGATTGGAGGTCCCATCCCAGGGCGCAAGTATGCGAAAAATTTGTAGAGAATCTGGGGGAAAACCTTTACGATAAAATTGAAAAAATGCTTGTTTGTAAGAAACATTTATTTATACCGATTACAATAGAAATGATTTTTCGAATGCAATTGACAAAGTAGTTTTGAAACTTTTTGTATAAGAGCTACCAGTTAAAATGAAGAAATTCCAAAGGTAATAAAAAATGAAGAAATTTGCAAATTCCAAAGGTAATATGAACGAATGATTCGAAGAAAAAGTGTAGAAAGATAGAAATATTCGTGCATTTGTTTAAAGACAGAATCACTTAATTTTTCCTTAAACCCACCTCATAATGTCTTAAAATATTTCTACATTTTATTATTACATTGTAATACCTGCCATTTAGATTCACCACTCCTGAAGGATGTAGCCTTCCCCCTTTAGTTACAGCTAGTCAATTAGGCCATACAAAGTTTGTTGAGAAACTGCTTGAATTAGGAGCTGATGTTAATAGTTGTGGTCGTGTTAAGTATTTGGATTCTTACGTCTCTTCAGCCACCGCATTGTGGGTCTCCGCGTGTAACGTAAGAAATCTTGAATTTGATCAGAATTCATTATACATTTAGGGCCACAATGATGTAATAAAACTACTAATTGCAAACAATGCTGACGTTAATCGAACTACAGATACTTTTTCTACTCCTCTCAGGGCTGCATGTTGTGGTGGACATTACGAAACAGTAAAACTTTTGCTCGAGGTATTAAGCTAATTTGCATTTGTAGTAAGAAATCATATTGGTAAGAAAATGTTTATCGTAGATTCCGGTAACTACCGCTAGCATCAATCGAATGTTAGATTAATTAGTTGCGGTAGGATAATAGTAATTCCACACAATTTTAAGCACTTACATGGATAAGCCAATGTGAAGAATGAGTTTTCTCGAATTGGTAGAAATGTATATTTCATAAATTGTCAAATGTGATTATATATTTGTTTGGAGGAATGTCCAGACATATTCAGTCTCATATTATAGTAGACTTGATCGATTACAGGGGCGCTAGTGGATACATTGCTGTTATCTTTATTCATGAATTTTTTTAATTTTAAGGCTAAACTTACATTCCAATTTTCGGAGCAGAACAACGAATTTTAGAAATATCATTTAAATGCAAAAGAATCTAATTTGATAATTAGTACTCCTTTTAGAATAACGCTAATCCCAACATTGCTACAAAACGCAGTAACACTTGTTTAATGACATCAGCGTGGAGAAATCATGTTGGAATTGTGTCTATTTTAATCGATTACGGTGCAGATGTAAATGATTGCAGCCCTGTCGGAGGGAATGCATTGCATTTTGCTTGTGAATCTGGGAGTTTGGAGTCTGTGGAAGTACTCGTAAATGCCGGTACTTCGCTTCAATCTCAGAATCGTTACGGATTGTCTCCATTTAAGCTCGCTGCTCAATATGCTCATGAACCTGTTGTGAGTTTCTTACAGGTAACCTTCAGCATAATGAAATTTACTAGGATTTTGAGAAATAATTTTATGTTTGTTAAAGAGCCATTTTAAAAAATCCAGACAACCAATACCGTAAATCCTCGTGTGTTTACCGCACCTGTGAACCAAAAAATTTGTTTAAACGTTTGGGGTGCGGCTTAGAAACGCAGTCCACAAATTATGTTTGCAAACTTCTCATTACGTTCGCGGTTCAGGTACCTCTTAGAATGCGCAAATGCTGAGAATAATTTATTCAACTAAGAAATATCCAGCACTGGTGACAAGGTTAAATTAAGCTTGTTATATGAATGGAGAAACGTATGTGGGGAAGGATAAAATGTTGTATTGGCATGGTTGGAAAAACAACTTTTCAAAGTGTGGGGTGTGGTTTATTCATTGTTGCGGCTTATACTAACGGTATTTTTTGACATCATGGAAAGCTTTATGACATTTAATATATAGGGTCTAGAATAAAAAAAAAGTTAAAACAGTACAATAAATGCAAACTTTTCATTTTAGACTCACGATATAAGAAGAAACTTTTGGAATTATTAGTAACGTATTTTAACAAAACGTGTGTTGCAATCGTGTATTTTGCACTATTTAAAGATTGTATAGCACTTCTAAAGCAAATTTGAAACCCCAAATGCCAGTTAACAGCGCTGGTAGTCTTATTCATGAAAAATAAAAATACAAGCAAAGAATAGTTTAAATCTAAATTTGACGCTGTAAAAAGGTTCGTAACGTATGTTACGTCACTTTTGCGGACATTATGATTAAATTATCTTTTAGTCTAACATTTTACCTTCACAATATTTCAAACATGTTTTGACAAAAATTTTTGGGGTTTAGTATTAATTATACAGAAATTTCATACTGAAGCTTGTAATTTGTGTTTAGGACATCAATAAAAGCACAGATTGCCGTCATAAATTCAGATGTTAAACCAAATATACAATAGTTTTATTGCAAAAAATTGTTCATTCTTTTAGTAAATGATTGTCAGTTCTTCGAATGGAGATTTTTCAAAAAAAATTATTACTAAATGTCCATGAATATAAAATACGGCCTGACACCAAATGTCGCACTTTTTGACAATGCTTTTTTCTTATGAGGTTGTAATTTTCAGATTATTTACGGTTCAATTTATTACATTACTTCTTGCAGTGCTGGGTTATAACATGTTTTTCTTTAGACTTCCGCAATTATGCACTATTCTTTAAAGGAACGAATTGAAGTAATTGAATTACTCGGAGCGGCAATTGCACTGCAAGAGTCTCCTGATCTACATCAAGCATATCAGTATTTCACTCTCGCCCTGACAATGAGACTTGTCAACTCGATGCCAAAAGAGATCATTCAGTCGTTTTATCCTTCTGATGTCTACGACGGGCGTGTTGAATGCCAAACTCAAGAAGATCTTGATTCCCTGATGCACGATTTTGATTTGATGCAAACTGAGGCCCTTTTAATATTTGAAAGAATTATTTCGCCGAAGAACCCAGACTTAGCGCGACGCGTTAGTATTCGAAGTAGTGTACTGGTTCTCAACTTGCAGGTTAGTTGATAGTGGAATTAATAAATGTAAACAATGTTTTTATACTGTGTAATTAATTTTGATTTCACAACGCTAGAATTATTTAGCATTCATGATGCCAAGCTATTATGTTTTGAATTTACATATAGATAGAATTCTCTATTGTCAGCGGAGAGTTCCGTGAATATAGAAAGTTATGGAGGCCGGTTCTTTTAACACAATAAATTAATATTTGTTTTAAAACATAAAGTTACTCTTGTATCTGTACAATTTAATGTTTATATTTGTGTATCTGATGATGAATACAGAAAAAGGTTGTCAATACCAGTATCTTTTAGTTTGAACAATCGATCAAACTCTTGATACGTTCGATTACAATTCGCCAAGAAAACAATTTCGCTGTTTCCAACGAAATGATTCGAGGTATTCATCTTTTTTCTCACATGGTCAGGATTGGAGTCCAACCTCAACCGTCACATATCTTTCAGGTAACATGTACGATAAATTATTTAAAAATAGAAGATTAATTGCAAATATTTAAAATTTGTTTCAAAATTTAAATGTTACATGTCGATGTGAGTCATTCATAGGTTAGACATTGTATATCGTTTTGAATGCGATTTTGATTTTACTATCATTTAGCTTTGAAATTATAGTTGAATTATGAAAAAATTTGAAACTGCAGTGTTAAAACAGAACTTGATTTATGTTTATCAATTTTGAATTCAGACCAATTTTGGTAATTTTCACTGATTTGATGTTATGGTTTAGAATGTAGATAAGGATTACTGTTTAAAAGCGATTTAAATCTGTTATTACCAAAAATATACATCATTATTCGTCACATAATCTTAAAAAAGATTTTCTTATTTAAATGTTATGTTCTCGTTTTAAAAGATGATTATTTCCCGTTTAGATGATGCAACATGCATACAAGGAAATAGAACTGTCAAAGTTGCGGAAGCAATCAATCGATCAATCTCTCAAAATCTTAATGAACTTTGCGGCAATTTTTGTGGATGTCAATAGTAATTCGGACCGGTTGGTATGGTCGAGTTATCATAAACAGGTTGTTGTGCTCTTCGGGTTAGCACACTCCAAGTAAGTCGTCTTTAAAATATGATCAATAACTAAACTTGTAACTCTTTTTCCATTTGTTAATTTGTTAATTACTTCCTTTGTTTTATTTCAATATTTGCACATAGCATTAATCCGAAAACTGTCGAAAGCATTAAGTCTATCTCTATTACCAATACAAAAGCCATTTGCCATCTCTACCAGATCTATACCATCAGTCTTTTCTTTGTGAAGGGTAAGTGACATCAGGTGATTTGGTCGTTCTTTGGAAATCATGGTCCTTACCCAATTCTTAAGGAGACAAGAACTGGACTTTTCTCTAGTGGCATTATTTGCTGCATAATTAGTAATATCTTAAGAATAGTTATTACCTCAGAAATGAAAGATCGGGTTGTTTCACTCATCATCTTGATAAACTCTGTTATTGCCTTTATAGAATATTCATAAATCCCATGCATCAGTTCTGGCAACAGTTTTAATTGTATATACAACCGCGAGGGTCAATGTCTCTCTCATAAATTTTGATATCCTTATGAATCCATGGAGTGATGGGTGTGCCCTTGACCGCATTAATTAAAAGTTACTCAATATTCTCATAATTTTGATAACCTTGTTGGTAAAATCGGGCTTTGGTTGAATTAACAATGGTATCAATTCAATTGTAAAAGTATTTTCTGTAATACACTTCCAGGTCGGTGATGTTATTATAACTTCAATCAAGATACTAAACTATGAACCGCTAAGGTATTTTTCTCTTTCTTGGTATTGTTGGATCTGAGATCTCCCATTTTTTGGCTTGTATTGAAAGACCGAAATTTTCATCAGTTGCTGACAAATCGGGATTCTGTATAGTTCTGGACAGATTGTCACTGTGCCCTAAGAGGATTGACAACACCTTCACTCCAAAATAGCAGATGAATGTTTTCATTTGAAAATCATCACAATGGGTAAATAGACTGATATTTCAGATGTAAAATAATTAAGTTGCAAAAATGATTATAATTGAAATTGAGTAAAAATGAAAGAAATTTCGAAAAAGGAAAGCTTAAAATTATAAAAAAAACCATTCACTTATTGGAAAAGTGGGGGGGGGCTCTGGCCTCCTTGCCCCCTCTTATCTGGCAACCTTGTGTATTATCAGTGAGTAATGGACTTAGCCCTAGAAATGTATCTATTCAAAATAATTTTTATTAGGTATTTGTTTTCTAGATGCATACAAAACTCTATTTGCTTTTCATTTATAAATATTAAATGCCTACAATTCAAGAGGAATATATAATTTTTTAAAATACCATTGCACATTCAAACATCTTTTCTTCATTTATTAAATACAAAATCATTAAAGTTAATTTGATATTTTTTACTTCAATTAGTTTTATTTAGATATATGTCCAATGCTCATACTATTCAATGTATATGTACATATTTTCAGTATATATATTTATATATATATATATATATATATATATATATGT
>CABFPE010000119.1:406990-425901 GCA_900660155.1 Hofstenia miamia | reverse complement strand
CATTGTGGTGCTGCCACGGATTTTGGAGACGGTTGAAGAGACTACAAATTTAAACTTGATATAATTTATACAGAATAATTCTAAATTACTATACACATTAGCATCAGCAAATATGTATAGAGAAAGTTAAAATACCTGTAGCCCAGGAATAATTCCTGGTCTTGAAGTGACACAAATGGGAAGAGATGATTGATATACGGATAAATCATCTACCATAAGCATGAAATCCTTTACACCTCTGGTAGGAGTTTTTGAATAATTCCAAATTCGTAACATTGATACAGCTACTGGATAGTCAAACACTATATACACACGATTATTTGAAGTGAATGGAGTTAACCACGAATGTCGTCCATCGTTTGATGTATTGACACCGTCAACTAATTTGTCTGGAGTACGAAGGTCTCCATCAACCTAATTACTAAGAATTAAAATCATTGAATTTTCTACTACATAGAACAAAAAAATGAAAAAAACAAATATTCTCTTCAAATTCAAGCATCATAAAAGTTACCTGTGGTAAACAATTGATTGATTCAGGGTATGCTGCAATATGACTAGAATTTAGTGGAATTGAACGGCCTAAGTCGTCGAAAATTTCAAGGCCATTTAATCCAATGTAGTGGTGGTCGCCGTGATTAGAGTTAAAAACAAAAGTAAAGACAAATCCACAAGGAAGATTTTCACTATTCAATGAATGAAGCTGATGCCAATTTTGTAGAGAAATATATTGTTTAAATTGTTCTTCAAAAAGAATGTCTTGACTAAAATAAAATAAGTATTATATTAGCGAGGGAAAGATACCCACCTAAAATCGAAGTAGCAATTACCAGGTGCTTTCCTTATAGTAAATCCTTCTGATGGTTGAATAAGATTGTCATCAACAAATATGCGAAGCAACCTAATTCCGCGATGAGAATCATCCCATGATTTATTGTAATTCCAAACCCTCAACCCAGAAATAGACTGAGGGTGATCAAGTGTGATTTTTATCCAATGATCGTCATCGACATCATAAGGAGCCAACCACATAAATTTATCAACTGAAGTGACATTATTGTCGTTCAATAAATTCGTAAGTACACGTGGATCATCTTGACATTCAGACAAACATGTGATATCACGTGGTTGCGCTGTTAACATGTGGGGCAGTAATTGTATAGGCTCTTGATTAGAATCTAGTAATTGGAGTCCTAAATTTGTTTTAACTAATATTGCCAAATTTTAATTTAAAATACTTAAGCAAAAAATCCTCATAAACAGATTTTCTAAATATCTTAAACTAGGCTAAATAATACCATAAAATCATAATTCGCATGTATTGTAATCAATAAAAAAATGTTTGTAGAACAATATTATTTGCAAACCTGTTAATCCAACATAATATACGTCACCCCAGGTTGAAATGATTTGAAGTTTGATTGTAGTAGCAGTGTAACAACGTGAAGATTTTTTTTGAAGAATGCCAAGGTCATCTAAACGAGTAAGGGGACGAGAACCAACATTCTCCGTCGTTTTGGGCCTCTCAGTTTTTTCATCAGCTTCATCATCAGAAGAAAAGTTACAATTACTTAAAAACAGTTCATCATGCTGAGAAATTACTTCTAGAATTTGTTCATTAATGGTATACAAGATAGTTTCTGCAAATACTTCTTCCTCAATACCATTTTCAGAAAGTGTACCTGCACGCAAAATTTCGCCAACGAATATAACCTTATCATCCAATGTAACTACAATATCTTTGACACCACGACAAGAATGTACTCTTGATTTATTATAATTCCAGATTCTCAACATTGCAATTTCTTCAATTTGTTTAAAATCAACGGTTATTTGATGCAAGCATCCCCCAGTGAACGGCGTTAGCCACATATGACGATCGTCTCGTGTGTTATTAATGCCATCAATAAGATTTGCTATAACTCTTGGATCCTTGCTATACTCAGGCAAAACGTTAATATCTGATGGAAACGCTGAAATACTTGTAATTTCGACAGGATACCCCTTGGAATTGAAAATTTCTATTCCATTCAAACCAACATAAAATTTATCACCCCAAGTTGTTAATACTTCAATAATGAGCTTTGAACCACTGGGTAAAGATGGAACAATAAAATTTTCAAGCATTGTTCCGTACTGTTCTAAAGATATATGAGACGGTTTTGAAAAACTATTTTCATTACTGCATTTGTTTTCAATCGGATTTGGTTTATGACTCAATTGACCTTCATGAGTTTTCTCAAATATATTAATAGATGACATTAAATCTTCATTTAAAATGTCATTTATCCAATTTTGTTGTTTTGTGTCATTGATAGATTCCGGTTTGGACTTATGAGTTTCCTGATTAGTGTCTACATCTAGGGAATCAAAAATAGGAGAATTTTTCAGTTTAAAATCTTTTCGACGTGAACGCCTTTCATTTGTTGAATTTATATAATGTTCAGTTTCACCAGGTAAATTGCAACTTGCAAGAGTACTCTTAGTACTTTCATCAGTAATTTCTGACAACACTTCTTGAAAGCCTTTTTCAGTTTTATGTCTCGAACTAATACTCCTTTCTGTCACTAAATTATCACCAGCATCTGGTAGGTTTGACATAATAGGCTTAGCTAGTGTATAAGAACTATTTGCAGCATTAGGTTTTGTTGAAGTAAAGCTTATTTTATTAAATTCAGAAGAAGTCTTTGGAGGAACTTCTTTTGCAAAACGAGCGGCAATAACAGGATTTTTTGATTTCCTAGGAGAAGACCTAGGCGATTCTCTTGATGAGTTTACAGAACTCTCCCTCAATGAACTAGTGCTTGAAGAATGGGAATTCTTACAATTAATATTATTTGTATCGAAATGTATAGTCGATATGTTTGGTACACTAACATTACATGATGATTTTTCTTCCTTTGAAAATGCAGGAATGAAGCAAGTTTTAACATTAACAGGATCTTTCTGATTATACGAATCAAATAACAATTTATTATAGCTTAAAGTATCAGTGTCATTTGCACAGCTCGTGTCCTTTTCAATAGAATAAGTTTCCAAAATCTCTTGGGTTTTACATAGCCTTTCATTATCAAGCTCCAATTTTTTCTCTGTAGGCTCAATAATACATAAATCTTTAATGGAAATTAATGTAGAATAATCAAATATGTTATTACCGCATCCTTTCTCAACAATCCCATCCCACACAAAATCGTTAATAGATATTTTCATACGTTTCACTCCAATACAAAGGTCACTAAGGGACTTGTTATAATTCCAGATTTTAATATAATGAAAAGTAGCATAATCATTTACGAAATGTAATTTTATAGTTAAAGAATCGTTTGGTCTAAAAACATGTTTCCACATATTTGCATCTTTAGTTGTTTTAGCTTTCCCATTAAACAAAATTTTCAAATCATTCCTTGGTGCACCATTTAAACATATGACAACATTCTCTATAGGAATGCAATCTTTTGCCTCATTAAGAAACTCTATTTCCGTAAGCCCAATAAGCGAAGGATGTCCCCAATTCGATAAAAAACTAATCTCACAGCACTCCTTAAGTGAAATTGTCTTCTGAGTATCATGAACATTAACTACGCCAGACTTTGCCCTATCATTAATATTGCCGCCCTCAAAAAAATTATCCCTTTCATAATCATTAGAAGAAAGACTAATACTATTTAAAACAGAGAGTAATTTTTTCCGATTTTTCTCATCTAATTGCAATATCCTGTTTAAGAGTGTGGGAAAAGCACTGGTATCTTCATTTTTAACATCCGATGCAACAACTTCGCAGTCTTTCACTGAATGGAAACGTTTTTTCGCAGAAAGGTTTCGATCTTTTTTATCATCATGCGTGTTGAATTTGAAAACAACAGTGTCATGCTGCGATAAAACCAACTCCTCTGTTTCAGCATCCTCCGAATTTTCTTCACTTTCACACTCTTCAATGCTCTCTGGGATTTCACATTCATTATTTGTCTTAAGTAAAGAGGCATCCTGCAAACTTGAACGCAACACATTTAAATCCGAAACACTCATTACTAATTCACCTGAACTTTCATCACTTGAAGAATCTTCAAAATCATGTGAATAATCTGTATGAGCATCATTAACGGAGCACAAAAATTTACCAGAACGAGCAGTTTGTATTTCAAAAGAACATTGACCCCATGTTTTTCGTGGAGTCTTTAAGCTGGATTCTTTTGATTTTGATTTAGTTGGAACTTTATTGCCAGAACGAGGTCGTATCTTGGTTGTGGAAATGTTTCTTTCTGCATTAGCACCGTTGAGATAAAGCGAAAATCCTTTCTCTTTTAATTCAATTTCTTCTTGGTGAGATGTTTTCTGTTTAAGTTTTTTAATTGACTTATTTCGTTCTTCCAATTGAAGAAGATACAAGTCATGCCTAGCATCATGATCAATACCTGAACGGCTGCGGGACGTCTGAGACTGACTTTGATACACATCTAAATCTTCTAGGCTTGTTATCTTGCTATACATTGGTTCTAAAACACACAGTAAAATTGATTTAAAAGTTTATGAAAACAATAGTTTTCAATTCATACAAGAGGAATTATTCACAATAATATCACAAAACGCGTGTACGATTTACATCATTTTACGCAACCATTTTTTCATTTGCAAACCTCTTTTGTATATCCACTTTACTGCTCAACCACCAAAACAAAATACAGATTGATGATATATGAAAATTTTCTTCAACATGCTAAATATATATATATATAACAAATTATAAACTAAGAAAAGCAAAATTTGGACTGAGGAGAATATCTGATCTAAAAAGAAAATAATTGAAGTTCAAAACTATAGAAATTGGCAGTCTCTCGCCACTAATGTTTTTAAGCTAATCGCACAGTAGGATGATCAAAGCAACACCTAAGCTTATGATGAGAATGTGCGGATGTAATTTAAGGATACACACACCATTAATGCTTAATTCGGATAACTTGTTAGTAAGCATAATATTGTAATGCTTTAAAATCAAAATATTTAATTTGTCTGCCACTTTCTAAATGCATCAAACTATATTATTTGAATCGGTTTCATGATAGCAATGCACATGTCTTTGTGACAGGCAAACTCTATGGACCCCAATAATACACAATGATTTTAGATACTAAAGTGAACATTATGACCATCGAGAGCCCCAAATATTCTTACAGACATCTGGTCGCAGACCATTGTTCTACATAACATGTGAAAGACCTACACAACAATAAAATCCAAATTGAAGTTAAATGTTATTAAATCATTCCCTGAAGTGTTTTTACAAGATGCTGACTTGCGAAACATTTATTATATACTACTTAAAATGCTTGGCTTTAATATGCACATTACTGACTATCTAAATTACCTCATGAATCGTTACACTAAAAGGATAGTATTCTATAATGAAACTGAGTCACTGCTTTTAGGCTCAATAAATATAAAACTAAATTCAAAAATTGATTGTCATGTATTTAGGGAAATACTTAAATTACAATACTAAACAGTGAAATAAAGAATTTGATACGTGAAAAATTGCCCAAACCAGAATGAAACCCTTATCAATACAACAATAATAGGATTTCAAAACATTGTAATTTCTCTATTAACAAATTTTCTACTTACAACAACACTATCGTTTGAAATGGAAATTTGCTTTTAGTAGTGCAAACACACTTTATTTAACTATTCTTAATGCTGAGCTAAAAAATCGTATTTGTTTTGCAATATTTTATGATAAAAAACCGAAAACGTAAGCATGTGCAAGTAGACTGAACAGACACGTTAGGCTTATCACAATTTAAATCAGTTTTTAACAGAAATAAATACATTACTGCATAAGTGAAATTATTTTATAGTCAACAGAATAAATGAAATACATGATAATTTTAATTTAGTATCAAAGATTTGCATGAATATACAATGAATGTCAATGTAGGAGGCCCCTATATACAAACTCCTTTTCATAATTAAATTAAATAGTAAAGCATGTAAAAAGTGTTTATTAAGTAAATTATTCATCAGTAAAATTTGGTGGCCTTTTCTCTAAGAAGGCTGCCATACCCTCTTTGCGATCCTTAAGAGCGAATGTTGCATGGAAAAAGCGGTGCTCTAACGCAAGTCCTTGGTTTAAATTTGTGTTATATGCTGCATTTACTGCTTCCCGACACATTGAAATTGAAACTTTAGACATTGATGATATTTTTTCTGCAGTCTCAATTGCTTTATTAATTACATCATCATCATTATAAACTTTACTAACTAAGCCAGTTTTTAAAGCAGTTTCAGCATTTATTGGTTCACCAGTCATCACCATTTCCATTGTAAGAGATTTTCCAACAACCCTGGTTAGTCTCTGAGTTCCACCCGCTCCAGGAATAGTACCGATTTTAATTTCAGGCTGACCAAATTTTGCAGACTCCCCAGCATAAATAATATCACACATCATTGCCAATTCACATCCACCACCCAGAGCCCAACCACGTACAACTGCAATAAGGGGCTTTTTTCGGCGAAAAGCGACATCAGACCACTCACCAAGAAATCGATCATACCAATTATTAGAAAAAGTAGTGTTCAACATTTCCTCAATGTCAGCACCAGCAGCAAATGCTTTTTTAGATCCGGTTAAAATCATACAACCAATGGATTTGTCGTTGTCACACTCACGTATTGCATCATTTACATCTTTCATTAAAGGGGAACACAAAGCATTCAATGCTTTTGGTCTATTCAATGTTAATACGGCTACATTCTTTTTTGCACCACAAACTTCTACATTGAGAAATTCACGCGTATTTGTAAGTGTGCGATACACCTTACGAAAAGTCGATCGAAATTTAAGCATCTAAAAATAGAAAGGATCTACAATTATTCTAAGTTTATTACAAAAGGCGGCACACAAAATTATAATTTCAAAGAAATTGTTATGAGAATGCACATTTTATCATTATAATTATAATTTATAGCCTCAAAGCAATATTTATTTAAATTTAACGTTAAGAACAAATAATTTTGTGTAAATAACGAAAATTTTGGGCAATTTATGCTGCATTACACAGATAGGTATACAAGAGCGAGATTAATATTGACCCATTCGTTTTTCGTGAAAACTATATAATGTGTATTGAAAATAACTATCCATTAATAAGTTTAGGGTCAAGTTTCATCCTTGTACCTCGCATTAACTGGCGGAGCTAATTCACCTGAATGACAACTAACTCAACAGACCTTGACTGCACTGCTACACTTTAAAAAACATTTACGATTGATTACGCTTAAGTTATTGGTGGCAACTTAAAAGCTTGTTTGCCAATGAAATACCGTGTAATTTTTAAAAAATAGGTCTATAAATGGGCATTATCAAAAAGTGGTAACTTTTGTATGAATTTTTAAAGTAAAGGATTCTTTTATAAATATAGTACTTTCATGTCTAGGAATGTTTAATCTGCAAGAATTAAAAGTTTCAGCTTCATATCTCGATTTGGGAAAAAGTTATAACAGTAAACAGAGCGTACTGATTGTTGGATAGTGTTACAGGCGGAATTATGTTTTTGTCATATTTCACAAATGTGATAACAGAGGACCAAACTTTTTAGCCTTAAACAAAGACATTATATGGCTGAGATTATTCAGGTGTTCACACTATCTATATATATATATATATTGATTTTCCGTCCGTAACGGAGTGACATGAAAAAATTTCAATTACTACCAACCTATTCATCCAATTAATGTATTATTCCTAAAACCTCTGATAGTAAGCCCAATTATCAAAAACATATAAAAAATATTACCCCAGTTGGTATACTTTTTATTATTTGAGGGTAAATATTTCGTTACGGACGGAATGTTATAGACGGAATATATAGTTTTGAGGTATTTCCTCTAAACTTCAAGATGCAACCCAACTTGAATAATTTTTATTTCTTGTTGTGTATGCCTTCAGCGGCTAAATAAAGTCATTGATTATTATTATTATTATTATTTTTTGTATGGTATAAACAAAGACCCTATTCAGGTGTCCACACTAAGGCCTGGCAAGCCTGTGTGGCAGGGTAGCTGCATAGTGAGGGCTGAAAACACAGTAAATATAAACCAAAATTCAGCAAAGAAAAGAACAGTGTGGCTCAAGTCATGACAGCACATGCGGCATGCATCTATCAATTAGTACAGCTTGTTTTGAAAAAATCGTTTGCTTCTTTTTCAATTCGTTTAAACTAATTTTCTAGAAGATTTTTGCTCAAAGTTGACTGATGGTATAGCTTTCTCAGTGAATTTCTGCAAGAATTTCCGAAATACAGGAATTAAAATTTTGTCACAGCACTGGTCAAGCCCTTTCCGTATTGATTTCTTGTGGGGGAATTGTTATTTATCGGCCAGATCACGCGCTTTTCGTGTTGACTAGTGTTTGTGTATATTGTAAATACGCGTTGTATATAAGACTCCCAAGCAACTGTAAATAGAGAAATAGTTTAACTGTGTTCTCTTGTTCGCTAGAATCACCCCAGTGATTCTACATGGTGACCCTGACGTGATACTGAACGGGTGTGAAGTCATGAAGAATTTCCTTGTGCTCCGCTGTCTAATTCGTCTGTAAGGAAAATCAATGCTGCAGTGGCAAAAGATAGTTTTTTCTTACTCGTTTTGTTATTTGTTGTCTCAATCATCGTCGGCCACAATTGGGGTATGGGATGCGTCATGCAGAACATGGGCCTGGTTTTGAAGGTTAAATCCGATGCCTACTCGCAAAATGAACCCCATCGAAAGGGAGTTAGCCACGCCTACTCTTTAGTTTTGCATGTTTGAGTAAAGAGCCGTTGAATTGATACATTTGGGCCAGATTCTCATCACTATTCGTGTTGACTAGTGTTTGTAAATATTGTAAATACGCATTGTTTTGTATATAAGACACCCAAGCATCTGTAAATAGAGAAATAGTTTAACCATGTTCTTTTGTTCGCTAGAATCAGACCAGAGATTCTACACGGTATTTTTGCTGATGCAATATCGGTTGTGCATCAGTATGTTGCAATTGAAATCAGCTGAACATGCTTAACAAAATACCGTATTAGTATTAGATACTGCGTTTGTAAGTTCAGATGTTCCTTCCAATTCCAATAACGAGGTCGAGCACCACACTATTGCAAACTGAATCACTGTGCAATACGTTTTGAAGGAATACCATTGGCTAATTATTAATATCAAAATTGTGTCACTTTTCCTAGAAAACGCGTTTATTGTTTCTGAGAATTATTGCATTAAATTTCATAGTTTGATTTTCATCAAAGCACAGTTTTTTATTATGAAAATCATCACTACTGCTCTAAAATATACCATTCTAACGTGGGGATCTCATAGTTATTGTAGCATCGCTGGTAGTTGTTACTATTTATCGGCCAGACCTCGCGCTTTTCTTGTTAGTGACTAGTAGTTGTAATATTTGTACATATTGTATATAAAGACAAAGCATTTTGTAAATAGGAGTAGTTTGAACTGTATTCTCTTTGTGTTTGCTAGAATCACACCCCAGTGATTCTACATTATGAGTTATTCTATGAGAACACACCCCTTATAAGTAAAATAATACTAAAAATTTTCATCCTACTAAATGCAATGAATTTTATTTGCTGGGGCCACCTCGATGTATACTGTTACTGAGGATAGGTGACATGATCTTCATCTCCGGTTTTCCATTATGGTGTTTCCTCATCACCTTCAAACCCAAGAAAATAATCATAGATTTGTCTATCTAGAAAGAGCATTTATAAATCTTCCTGCGCCACAAATTCACTCGCTATATTGTCATACGGCTATTCCAATTGTGTAATCTCCGTTATAGATTCCCTTACATTTAGCGCCCTTAAGTGGATATCTCCGGTTCTATCAAACATTTCTGCTTAACATTACCTTAATCTACTATCGCTAGTACTTCATATCCAAGCGTTTGACCTTTTTGAACTCTTGTGTTAACAAACTTGATTTGATAGGCTTTTAGTATAGTCAATTCGTGCTTTTACTCTACTGTTC
This sequence comes from Hofstenia miamia, assembly GCA_900660155.1. NCBI lineage: Eukaryota > Metazoa > Xenacoelomorpha > Acoela > Hofsteniidae > Hofstenia > Hofstenia miamia. The sequence continues at coordinate 415,878 of CABFPE010000119.1, read as the reverse complement.
TTAACAAATTCGAACTTATTTATCTAAACGATTACAAATAATATAAAATCTCTTCTCTGCTCTTACATTATCTATTGTAGATGCTCTTCCTGGCATTTCTAATGCTTTTAAAATCCTATTTATTTTGGTAAATATTTAATTTGTTATCATATTAATTACACGCCAGGGAAACAATACAAATACGATGAAGTTGTGAAGTTAATTAAAACTGAAATGCAATATACAGGTAATTATAAATTGATATTATTAAATTAAGTGTATATTATATAGAAAATCAACATCTTTTTAGTGTCGAACTGTGCATTGTCTAACATAAACTTGGTTGGATTAAAATTTTAAATCGTCCCTTTTTAGGCATAAAGCTTTTAATTATTTGTTTAAAAAATTAGAAACTTTCAATAAAATATTTGTGATTTTAATTTCATTATTTAAAATATGGATCCTAATAAAATGTAGCTGTAAGAAATTTTTACAAATAGTTACCTTTTTTGCAGAAATAGTCATCATGTCACTCTGATAATATTTTATTCCAATATCATATTTTAATATCTTATACCTTTTTATACCCTCTCTAACTTTTTACATTATGCCTGATACTCATTCTAAAATCTATGTCGGCGGTTTATCTACTTCTACTGATGAAAATCACATTAGAAAACTTTTTGAAGAACACGGTTTAACAGCATCAAAAATTGAATTAACTAAGTATGGATATGCATTCATCGATCTCGCAGATTCCAATGATAATGAAGACGCTATAATGAAATTGGATGGTAGGTATTATATTTAATTAACCTTAGCCTGAGTTAATTTTAGCATTCTTTAAGTAAATAGTATTAAGCCATATCAATTCATTTAGAACCACCCGTTTTTGAGACATCTTGTAAATGTAATATGTAGCAACAATGCATTTTTGTCTAATTTCGTATTGTGGGCGTTCTGTAAATATCAAAAAGAACTGTCATCTTTAATTAATGTGGTGATTACAAAGAAAACAAGAATCAACTTTATACAATTTGACTTACCATTTTGGGCAATCGGAATATGCTCACATTGCAACATTATACTGAATCACCCGTATATTCATATTAGGAACACCTGTACTTTGTTCCCTTTATTATTCAATGATTACTACCATCATTACACTTCAGAAATCTCCTTTCGGAATAACAAAATATTCCAAGTAAAATCCAAGGGGATCCCTTTTTTCATTTTCAGATTTATCATATAGCAAGCAATGTTTTTAATCTTTCATTTTTTAATTGTACATGGAAATTGATTATTAAGAACAGTGAAACACGTTTTCATTAAAATCTTGTAACTGTTTTATTGGGCTGCACAAAATGTTATCATTTTAACAGACAATGTCAATACTACCATTATCAATGGTTGCAGAATCAAATGTTCAAATGGGTGACTTTACATGTGTAAAAGAAAATTTTGTGTCCGAATTATAGTTTTAGTAATATTGTCTTATCAATGGAATGCTTATGAAGAAATTGTTACAGTAATGTTGACCTTCATTTTGTGGAAACTTATTACATATTTTTTCAACAACTGTATCTCCTAGGCCAACACCATCATACTTTTCTGCATTTTCCCTGATAAGACTGAATTTAATATTCTAATCTTGTTAAAGCCGCCTGGCGTTTGTACTCACAATTGTTGATTTGATATTGAAATCGTTTCATTTATTAGTAATATTTATATCACAATGTCATTCACATTTTTTCAATTGTTCATTTTCAAATGAATTTATTCATTCTCAGTATCATAGTCAGGAGGTACGTACATACCATTAAGTTGTAATTGGTTAAAATATACAAAAATTCCAGACTTTTTAATCAAAGTTTTGAATTCTCTTCATACCTAATGTTCATCGCTTCCACAAGGCTTCGCAAATAACAGTAATGTTTGAATTTTGATACCAAACTTCAATGAGAGTATTACTACTACTACTACTACTACTAAAAGACTTTATTTAGTCATGTTTCAGACTACAACAAATATTCATAACAGATTGCATTTACAATTAAGACAGGAGCAAAATATAAAACAGCTGCAACCATCCCGAGAAAAAGAATCACTTAAAAAAAATTAAAAAATAGCACCGTTAACATTTGTTTAAAAAACTGACAGACAGTTCTTCTAAACAGTTGTGAAAAATGAATTTTCAGTTCCTTTCAAGCGAGTTTTTTGCACAGTAAACTTGCGTCTATTACTACTACGTAAGCCAGGTCGTGAATTTTCTTCAATGCTGACATATTTCCAAAAATATATCGTTAAATTGCAATAAAAGGGATATTGGTAAAAGATTCAATTTTAACAAACGGTCACTAGTCCATTGAGTATCCAATAATCCACTTCTCTAAACATAATAAGCTGCTAACATTGGCATGCCAAACCGAAGAACAATAGATTAGAGTTGATAGAATATATGAGCGGTAAAGGTTAACTTTTGTAGGAATAGGCGTAGAGAAAGAATACAACGTTTCAACCTCAAAACAATGTAAGTAGCAGTGTGAGCTTTGGACTAAATATGAGACTTCCAGTTAAGATTCTAAGTAATAATAACACCCAGATCCCTTACTTTATCAGTTGTATTGACTTGCGCTCCTGGAAAGTCAACAGAAGCAGTCTCTTTATTTGAAAATAACACAATTTTGTGAGAATTGAAATCCATAAAATTCGAAATGCCCCAATCAAAATTTGTTCTATTAAGTTCTTTCCTCTACCTCACATTCATAAAATTAACCTGTCCTAATAACTTTTCTATTACACTTGCGAATTTCGTACCTTCAAATTTTGAACTCGATTTGTGGTTGCTGCTCGTTTTTCAAACAACGCATTCTCTAATGTCTCTGGTTAGACTATGTAATTAGTAGCAAGAGCAGTTACAAATCACTTGACATCCCTAATTATCTCGGGTGGTTATACGTGCGATTCTACCAGGGCGTGACAGATCCCGTGACCAATCAGTCTAACCGTTTCCTATTGCTTCACTTCTTTAACTTTCTATCTAAATGTAACTAATTTCTTTGAATCTAGTTTCCAATGTTCTTCCTCTTTGTTTTTCTGTAATAATTTTTTTCGGGACTGTGTATACATCATTAAATTTGTTTAAATCCATTATTATTATTATTATTATTATTATTATTATTATTATTTTCCTATTGTTTCTAATATTTCGTATGTCCACCATGGTTAGTGATCACTGCAGCTACTCGTCTTGGCATACTTTCAACCAAATGCTTGCTCATTTCTTGAATTTCTTCATCTCTGTTCCATATTTTTATAAAGTAAGATGTTATTTTGCTTTAAGAATGAGCTTTGGGATCTCTGAGTTTCTCTTTCACAATGCCCAACAAATTCTCTATTGGGTTGAGCCTATCAAGACAAGCTTTGGTTCTGCTGAGTTGAGATGGGGCATTGTCCCGCTGGAAAACACTTGAGCCATTTAGAAACCATTCAAGCATTTGTTGAGTCACATGACCTTCAATAAAATGCGTGATGTAATACGTACTGTCCACACTACCTTCTGCAACGTGCATTTTCCGATTCTGCATGAAGAAAAACACTTCCAAAACATGACTCTGGTTGGAAATTTTGTCGTTAACTTGCAGATTTTTTCAGTAAGGGGCTTTATTCAGTCGCAAATGCTCCCCAATTCTATTTGAAATGTTTGTTTACATTATAGTATATTCAAGTGTGCAAGCGTTTGGTTGAAAGTATGCCAAGACGAGTAGCTGCAGTGATCGCTAACCGTGATGGACATACACAATATTAGAAAGCTTAGTTTTTTTAATTAGTTTTCCTAATCGTTACAATAAATTCTATGTTATCACGAGGTGTCCTTGTTTTATTTCGATTTCAAGTGGTTATATATTAAAAATTCGCAAATTTCAGCCTTGATGCAAACTTGCTGCTGAACCACGCTGTATATATATATATATATATATATATACTTCTTNNNTGAACGTAATCTAGTGTTCTATTTATAACGCTATTTTTAAAAAATTTAACGGTGTTTCTTTGTCACGCAAGTTTTTATATTGCCACCAACAAGCGTAATCAAGGCATGTGACTGATATACTAGCAGTAAATGTTTGTTTTTTAAAGTGTAGCAGTGTAGTCTAGGTCTGTTGAGTTAGTTACAAATGCTAGATATATTGCTAGCCTATATTTTGATTTTATCAAGGCGTGCAAGGCACGCTTGAACGCCCGTACCTGGTTTAGTAACCATTACAGATTAATAGTTCGCTTCCTCGCCTCCAGTCTCTAACATTTTCTAGCCGGCCTGGGAAATGCAGAACAGACCTTCTAAACTCTTCCTGATCAATGTCGTCCAGCATCGTCTGGTGAAAATATCAATTTCACCACCACCCAAAATCATGGCGAATTCCACATTGTTTTGCTTATGATCATGGGACAGTTTTTGAGATGTCTGCAACTTGTAGGGATACATTCAAGGTATACTTCGCATAATTCGATGTACACTGCTCATTAGTATGACATCTATAAAAGCAACTTGCCTTGTACTTGCAATACCATATGGATTAGCATTCTTCACAGTCTGCAATGCATCAGCAACTTCATCTTGTCGATGGCATTGAATGATTCTTTTTTCAGCGGATGCCTGATCTTGTAACAGCGAAGAGTTGCAGCTGCAGATTTGCCATTGGCGTAAAACAACTCCAGTATTTCAATGCGAGTCCATTTGTGTTTAACTGAAATGAAAACAACAAAGTGACACGATGTTAATTATAACCTTATATATATATATATATATACTTTAATTTACAATAGATTTGATAGGCCAATAAAACATCACGCTATTAATAACAAACAAATTGTAGGTGTATGTATGTATGTATGTATGTATGTGTATGTATGTATGTATGTATGTTTGTATATATGCAGTGGCGTAGGCAGCCAACTATTTAAGGATGGGCACTACGTTTTTAGTTTAATTAAATATGCTATAGTTAAACATTTTAGCCTATTTTCCCTTAAGATAGTATTTCATATTAGTAGTAATGAATTCAAGTAGATTCGTCCATAAATTAATTCCTAAAAGCAACCTTGAACTATTCATGATATGCCTTTCATATTTATAAGTGAAAAATATAAATTTACAGATTACTAAGAAAATATCAAATCAATAGTTTCATTGTGAAGATAAAACAAGCACAATCCATTAAACTTTACTGCAAAAGGCTCCTTATGCGGTTGAAAACATTACGGTCAGAGTTCCAGTCATAGTTAATAAAAGTTAAAACATATCCTCATTGGCCCATCACAACGTGTATGGGCTTTTCACCAATGCATTATCTCAGAATGAGAACTAGGTTGCTCATTCCAGAGTTCAAACAGTGCACAAACTTTATTTTGTGGAGTATTTAAGAATTTTCCCTATTTGGGAGGATAAATAAAGCTGAACAATAGCTCAGAAGTTTTCGGCGGTAATATCTATTTCATCAATTTTATCAACAGGTTTTCTCAATGACATTAAAATAGAATGCCATCCTAGCCAAGTACAAATGCGAGTTAGTAAGATATTCAACAAAGATTACTGAGGATGCAAACCTCGATCTTTTTTATTTAAAATATCGATTGTAAAAACAAATGTAGGTTTTCAGCTACAAGTTTCTTTGGTTTCTGGAAATCCTTCCAATAGAAATTGGCTTAAAAAGTATACAGTACTTACAAAAAATTCATTTAAACAAAATTATCAAGCGAAACAGGTATAGAATTTAAAATGTCTAGGAAATTGTCCGTCCTATGCACGGGTTCTCAGTGTGCTGTATTAGATATTTAATAAATGCATAAACTTTAAACAAACCATATGTTGTGTTTTAAATATTTTAGAAACAAAATAAGTAATAAGTGTTATCGTCATACATTGGTAAAATGATTTTTATTCACAATTTTAGCATATGGCACTCCTCCGAGCTTCAAGAAATCTTTGATTTCTATCCTCTTTGCTGAACCCTTCTCCAACTTCGTCTACTCTTCCATCTGCTTCTACTTTATCTCCTGTGACTATCCTCGTTGTCGTAAAACTTGACTTGATTTTATATTTTTGAAATGTCTGCCTTCAGCGGCTAAATAAAGTCATTCATTATTATTGTAAGCACATTCAAAGCATGGTAACACCTAATGCAAAAAGAGCGTATATAATCACAACAAAATCGAGCCATTATTGTAGGTGTATATGATTTTCATTGAAATTTGTAAGACTTAATTCTCATAAAATAGCTAAAAACTGTACATCTTGGGAAAGTTCATTTAATTTAATTGAAAAAATAGTTATTGTTCAATTTTATAATAATCCTAACATATACAGATATTAAAGGTGACTAGAATTATGTGGCTCAGTTAGAATGGTCAGGCTCAACTACACGAAATCAATTTTTGTTAACTCATCCTATCTCTTTCCAGCTTTGGCAGCAGCTAAGGAATAATATTGTTATTGGAGGGGCTGAACGAAGGTCCTTCATATACAAAGCTTCAATTTCTTAAATTTAAAGAAATTTGATGTAAAAATCAGTGCCACCTAGGACAAATATTAGGAGGGCTCCACCCCTCCCAATCGCCGCTGTTCCTTAGCCTCTGAGCTATGGTTGACTTATTTCCAAATATTTTTATCCTTCAATTCACTTAGTAATTCAAATTTTCCCTTATCACCAATAGGAAAAGCCATTACTTAAGACATCGCCCAATTAAAGCATTACTGACACAATGTGCCCTTGATTACTATTTTAACAACTTGCCCTGACAAACTTTTGTCAGTACTTTATGTTCTACGCAATTGTTTTTTAAAATATTTGTTTTTGTGTGTCATGCTATGGATAAAAATTGCGAGTATAGCACAGATTGCATTCTTGCTGTTGAATTTCATTGACAAAGCACAGATAATATTATTTCACATTCTATTAATATACAAATTGTGTATATTATAATATGCAATTTATGTGCACATTGCATTCATTTTCAAGAACACATAAATTGATCTGTGAACATTATGTATAAATTGCAAGCAGATTTAAATGAAAATTTTTGAAAATTATACTTTAGGGTGGCCTATATATGTATGTTATATAGGTAATTTTCCTTCGATTAAATAAGCTAACGACGCCTGTAGTAAGTCCTTTGCTATAGAAAATTTTCTGCTGAACATTGCTTCCGTTATCTTAAGTCAACAGCCGTTGATTATTTTTAATTCAAGAAATTTGCTCGTAAATAGCAAGACTGCATACACTATTGCAAAGTTAAATAACAGGACGGTACTCAGTACAAATAGCACCCGTTTAATATTTATTACGTTTAATGCAATATTTATATGTAATTTTTTTAACATTCATTCATTATAATTTAGGTTTAAAATTGGATGGTCATGCATTAAAAGTAGAAATTTCAAAATCTAAGCTTCAAAAAAAGAGGTGTGTATTTTTATGACCTAATTTCTTCAGTAGTATTTATTTGTTGCTTCCCTGATTTTGACTTCCTAAGAATACTAAATATGTTTTCATATGAGAACATTTACTATGATTACAATTATTTTCAATATACAGTATCGTTCAGCAAGTTTGCATAAAAACGTTTTTTGTAATGTTTTTATCTGAAAAGATGAAATTGTATTTCAAACGATTCAAAAACCCGATTTATTTAACAGATATAGTATAAGACAGAAACCAAATACAAATTAAACAAATTAGTGCTTTTATGTCCTCCTTTTGCTGCCAATCTGAGGCATGGAGTCCTTTAGCTTTTGGCACAATGCTATCTCAGAATCGTGATTCCACACTCTTGCAAATGCAGCTATTGCTTCTTCCCGACTGCCACTTGCGTTCTGCTTGATCTTGTGCTTCACCAATGCCCATAAGTTTTCGATTGGATTGAGATCACACAACTGGGAAGGCCAATCAAGCAAGGGTATACCAAGCTGCTGAAATTTCTCCTTTGGTACTCCACTGACATGTGCTATTGTTACTCCACTGACATGTGCAGGCACGTTGTCCTGCAGGAAAATGCCGTCTCCCATTGTAAACCACTCGTTCTTCTGAGGTACTATGTGTCTAACAACAATGTGATCAATATACTCAGCACTATTGAGATTCTTCTCCACAACAAGAAATCGTCCAGGTTCGAAATAGGAGAAGCAACTCCACAACACTATCTTCCTGGCATGCCATCCAACACATGCACAAACTTTGACTTTGATTCGCCAATATAAACCATCGTTTCATCACTGAAAACTACCTGTCGCCACATTGCAACTATCCATTCTTGCTGGCGACGTGTCCAGGCAAGTCAAATATTTTATTGACTTGAAACCAATGTCATAAAGTGCTTTCTTTACTGTTGATGTACTCGTATTATCACCACTTGGTGCCCCATCATTGATTTGATATCATTCGCAGTGGACTTGGGATTGTTTAAAGCAATTCGTTTGATTTGATGCTAATTTCTATCCGTCAATTTTTTGTTGCGGCCACCACAATTTTTGTATAAAGTACTATATTAGCCAGTTTCCATATACTGTTTGGTTATGCTTGACACACTGCTTTGATTAATTCCAAAATAGCAATTGCAGTTTGTGACATTGATGAATTGTCATGTAAAGCTATGGTTTGGGCTCTTCTTTCATCTCTATTCGCCATCATTAAAATATCGATTTCTTTCAATTTTCAAAAATAATATCGTCATCAACTGCAGCGGAAGAAGTAATTAAGCATTGTTTAAATTTTGGATACAAGAATAACTTAAATTTCAAAATTACCTAAAAAAATTATCAATATTTTAGACATTTTTGTCAATTATATATATATATATATATATACTGTATATATATATATATATATTGCTGAACGCGACTGTATATATAT
>CABFPE010000119.1:390632-406791 GCA_900660155.1 Hofstenia miamia | reverse complement strand
ATATATATATATATATATATATATATATATAGTATGATGATTGTAATGTCATTTTACTTTAACCAAGCTATTAACCTCACATTTTCGTTGGCATTCAATGTTTTTTGGACTAACTGCAATTTAACTGTTCACGGTTTATGTTGTTATATAGATTTAAAATATGTTTACTTCGATTACATTAGTCTTATATTCTTACGAGTAAATTAGTAAATCAGTGTTGTACGCAGTACACATGGTTTCCGAAAAGCCGCACTTTGAAAAAAAACATTTTTTACATTCATTGTGTCTAAACTTAGGGGTACATTTGACAGGAATATTAAATGAGAACTAAATCTCTGATGAAAGAATTATGAAGTTTGATTTCACAATTCAAAAATTGCCATTGGACTAAAAATTAAACTTATAACATTAATCATTGAAAAAATAATCTAAAGAATTATGTCTCAATGTGGGGTTAATGAAGAAGTTAAAAGATATTTCTAAATTCATGTTCAGAATATGAATCTGCAATTGACACTTAAGAGTTGTTCGCGAGGTTGAAAGGTTTTTTAGAATAGTAGGCATCTTAATGGCAGTGATACTTGCTATTATCAAGAATTTTAGCTATTGCGTCAGCTCAGACTATATTTTAGAGTGAAAAATTCTAAAGTCGTCGTACACAATTTTCCAATAACCCTTAGCGTTGAAGAAGTGATACAATATCTCTCAAGATGTGGTACTGTTATTAGTTGTGAACCGGCAAATAATAAAGCTCCGGATAAAGCGTCATATATAGTCAAATATGAAGATATTGATCAAGCTGAATTGTGAGTAACTTAATCCATGAAAGTTCAAATCCATTTATAATTGTTTTTTCGAAATTTAATATTCATTGTTTCGTTTGAGATGCTGCACTTTTGTCTAATACAGTTGTAAATCAACAATTATTATTTTACCGTCAATGTTCCAAAGCATATCTTTAAAATCATATTGCGCTGTAAATAAATGGTAACCCCTTGTCTTTTGATACATGTGAATCAGATTCGCTTATAAGTGTAAGATCAATTACCTTCTATGCAATGTTATTTAAAGTAGAAGTTCGTTTAGGTCGTTGCAACAGTTAAACGGAGAAATTTATGGAACTAGTACAATAAAAGTTGTACCGTTTGCTGAGAATCAAAAAAAGAAAAATGGAAGCTCGCAACAAATGCCAATGTACCCTTTTAGGCAAGTAATTACATTTTGGAATGATGTATTTTCATCCACTTACCAAAGCAATCTCATTTTCCAATTCCGTGTTTATTGCTTTTTATTAATCATGATGCAGATTTCTTTAATGTATAATTAATGAATACTATTTTATTAAATTCCAATTTACAAATACAAAAATCTTAATTTGAATATATTTTCCCATTTAATTTGAAGTTATTAAGCAACTTATAGATGCCATGAAAAAGCCTTTAACAATATAAAACCTGTTCCACTCCTGCGTGTTATGCTGACGCAACTATTGTTTGCTACAGGTACGTGTGGAAAGATGGACTCGTGTTACTCAATGGTACCCGCGAATGTGATTTTCTTGAAGAACGCTGTTAGCATGGTTTCACTGACGAGATAATTGTCACTCATCGCATTATGCTGTCGTACCATGCAAAAAATGATTTGGGCTTAATAGGTCTCCAGCCTAATTTTAAATTATAATAATAAAATAGATGTCGCAATTGAATGGTGCGTATAAGTAAATGTTTTTTATTAAAATTTTTATTTGATGGAAATTATTTAGTTTAGAAATTCATTTTCAGAACATCAATGTGTACCATTTTCAAAAGTATTGGATATTAAAATACTTCATTTTTCATTTTAGGTTCTTAATTCCTGCGCATTTGGTTGGCGCCGTCATTGGAATTGGTGGTGCAACTGTAAAAAATTTTCAAGTAGATTCTGCTTCACGTTACATAATGTAAGTGAGAATTTTTAGTTCTATGATTAGAGTTATATTTAGAGTCGATATTCAGGCAAAAGATGAGCGGTATCCTCATGAAAAGGTACCGATTTTCAAATTTTAACTAATGTAAAATTTACCCTCAAATGCGGACTTGTCAACTAGCCGAAATATCTTAGTTCGACTCATTTAAATTTTGAGTAAGTTCGGCTCTGCTCACCACATAAAATCTTTCAATGGGGCTTGTTTCAGCTCGATATTTTTTTAAAAATTGCGTTCTCAGAATTTTTCGTAGTTCTATTTATTATTTAATAAATATTTCTAAAATATGATTATAAGAAAGGCATATTGAATGATAAATAGGTAAAACCTGCATAATTAAATTAACAAGCAGTAAAGCAGTACTATAAATTTGTTTTGCTTAAAAATGCTTGTTTTGGGTTCTTTGTATATCCAATACTTTGCTCAAGCTCGATTCGGCTAGGCTCGTTAGAAGGTCGGTTCTTTGACAAGTCTGCTCAAATGTCAAATATAAATTTAGATTATCAATTTTTAAGACAAACTTAGTGTCTAGTGATTCCATTACCTTGTTTAATTTATTAATATTTATAATCTTCTGTGTATTAATTGACCTAAATTTAGCCGGTTACTGTTCTGGGTTCTTTGGAATCACAAATTAAAGCAATAAATTTGATTTTGGATTTTTTGGATGATGTAATAGATCGTAATTTAAGCAGCCCCGAATCAAAAGATGGTAAAGAAGTGCCTCTGTTTCAGAGCCCATTAGATGTTCGGATACTAACTCATGATCATCTCGTGGGACGCTTGATTGGAAAAGGTGGAAGTCACTTAGCGAAAATTAAACAGGACACTGATACTAAGATTATTATACCAAATAGTGACAAAGCAATAAGAGCTCAGTAAGGATAATCTCACTAGTTTCAAATATTCATTATCCATATACAGCAGCTGATCAACAATATTTTGATTTACATTCTGACTATATTTCGATTGTTTTATTTAAATGAACTTTGTATGAATTTAATGCATTATCTGTTAGCTGTGCTTTTGATGTTAACTGGCTTTGAATATTTTATAGATTGATTTCAATGCGCTGCAAGCTATTCCTTTTTATCCATACTAACTTTGCAGCGAGATGGGGAAACTGGAATTAATTAACACCATTGTGCATTAATACTCTAAATATTATTTTGAATTTTAAATCCTGTTGTAGGCCATCAGTTTTTTTAGTTCAAGGAATGCAAATGGAATTTGTATTTTGTAATAATTTTCTTTACTTTGAAATTTTTTAATTTAGCACCTCAGTTTTGCGCATAGCAAAGTGCATCCATTATCAATTTATTAGAAGCGAATGAATTTTCATCAGCAAAGTAACTAATTTAAAATTTCAACGTGTGCAGCCAAAACTAGTGATTATTAACTGTTTGTGTTTACGTGTGTTTAAGCATGTTTTCTGTGACTAATATGCTCGAAGCGTGTTTTGTATAGCAGCCAAAGAAATTGTCGCAAATAGTTTTCAACAGCGATATAGTACTACTCAATCGTTGAGCGGGCATTGTTAAATTGCAGCAAAATTTTGATATTACTGTGATATCATTTCCTACTTCTTATCCCATTATTGCTTTATTAAAATTTTAATTCCAATGTTTAGTTTTGAACGAATCGTAACAATTCAAGGTGAACGTGCAAATACTTACACAGCCGCTGAAGCAATGCTAACAAAATTGAGGTCAAGTTATGAAAAAGATATGGAATTCGTAATGGTATAAATATTGAATTTTTTAACTACCTATTTTGATTCAGAACTTTTGCTTAAAATTTCCACTTTTAACTTAAACTTGTTTTCATGTTTTAGAGAAATATTACCTTATCTAATTATCGGCTTTTTACAAACTTAATTTATTATATTGATTTTGCTCTGGGAATTCTGAAGGTAGTAATTAGTAACAGCTGCACTTCTAAAAATTTTGCTCTATGCATTTTACCAAATGTTTTTAGCAATCTCTGTATTTCTATGTTTTGAGTAGTTACTTGCAGTAAAATTTCCTTTTTTTGAAATAAATAGATATTTTTATAGTAAATAACGCTAAATCTCAATGTTTTCCATGCAATATTAAAATATGGGTATGCAAGAAGACTGAACTGCACTTCTTGAATTTAATATTGCATTTTTTTGAAAATCGAGTTATATACTTATTCAATTGTGACTATGGAATGTAAAAATTTTTCACATGAATTTCAAGAAATTGCATTGATAAGTAATGATGTATCCAGAAATTTGTATAAACCTATAAAAACAATTCTAACAGATCGTCAAAATTTTTGGCCTTTTCACATTTTGTCAAAGTCATTAAGTAAAATATAACCTAAATTATGTGTATTCCAAATCAATATTGTTGCTAGTGAAATATATTTCTTTTTTCATATCAATTTACATCAAAATTTTGTACTCACATTTTTTACGTTTGGAAAAATATATATAGGACTAACTTTTTCTTAAAATAAAATGCGTTTTGCAAAACAATTTGGTGATTTGGTAATTTATGTTTTTATAATGCACAATACCATTTTGAATTAACATCAACTGCCATTTCATTTCTAAGATGCAACATCTGTTCGATATGAAGTTGTTCACATATTTTCAATAAAATTAACACTAGAATTGTAATTACAAAATTGAATTTGTTCATATATTTAAAAAATGTTAATTAAGATTTTATCATTCTAAAAAAATGTATGAAACTATTTCTTTCTAAAAATCTGTCAAACTGTGACTGTCGTTTCACTGTTGCAAAATTTTAAATGAATGTCGTGATTTCCCACTTGTGCGTATTCGAACCAAAATACCTCAGAAAATTGGCATTTCCTGAATATTTAGAAACTACATAAGCCTAAGCATGTTTCAATTATCAACATGCAACAACTTTAAGTTTGAACTAAAGCGATAAAAACCAGAATTGTTTGTTTTCTGAAAAAATAAACTTTATTATGAAATTTAGTTAGAAATAGTAAATATTGAATATGCTTTCGTCATTGTAGGAATATTTTCCTTGTTAATGTTGTGGCATAGCGGTCGTTGTCAATCGGAATGTATTGCAATTTTACTGATTCCTCATTTATATTACAAATTATTTAATGTTTAAACAAGCAATTGCAAATAATGACAGACCACAATGTTTAATCAATTTGGAATGGTTCCAAATATTTAATATGGTTCCTGTAAAGTTCACATTTTTCATTAGAGAAAAATAATTGGAATGATTTATAGTATAATTTTGTAATTGTATTTGTTTAAAAAAAACTAGTGTCATAGAGTGAAAAAAAATACTATGTGACACTTGCCTTATAAATGATTTCTTCGAATTAACACAGGAAATAATTTGATAACTATAATATGATAATAATAATAATGATGATAGAATGTAAATTTATAATACCAAATATTTTAATTAATATATATTTGGTGGGTCATTAACGTAATGAACATGAATGATTACATGAAATTAGCAGTGATGTGCGTTCTAGCCGAAAACGAAAATCTGATATGATCGTGTCTGTGTTGGTTTGCCTTTAGAACATCAAATTATACTTGGTATATTTTCTTATCAGAAACTAATTTCCCTGCTATTCGACTTATTGTTTTAACATTATAAAAGAGATAGAGATATTAATTTGATCTGAGGGCCTTGGAGAATCTGCAGTGCTTGGATACAAACATAACAACTCAAATCGAATTTGATGAATATTGTACGAAATATATACAAAATATTAAGAGTTGTATAATAGAAGCCTATTTCACCAATTTTAAAATAGTTTGACCTTACATTTTACTTGAAGATATTTTTCCGATTATCGTAATCCGCAGAAATATAAAAGGCCCGCCACAATAGCAGGCAGTTTTCTACAGGAAACGAAAATTTTTTTTTAAATTTTAATTAGGATGGACGTGCTTTCATAATTTTACAATAATTTTGCAATACATTCTCATACATTTACTATTTTCACTTTTAAATGCATACCACCATTTAAGTTTAACATTTATGTGTGACATCTGTATTCTTAAAGTTGTTATTGTATTTATTTGACTTTAATTCCCTACTAAGTTTTAATCGACATCAGGTATGTGTGTAAAACTTGTTTTACGGTTGACTCAATGGTACATTGTTTTTGCTTTCGGTTATTAATATGATAATTCGGTGGCAAACGTAACTTAATAATACCGTGGGATATTTTGGTAAGATTTTTTTGTTGTATATTTGTTTCGATACTACTACTATAAACACTTGAAATTTATATCCATTAACCTCGACACTTAAAATTAGTTAACTTTCGTTATTTCAAAAATTCTTTGTCCTAATTGTTAGTCTGCTAAGAAAAATTATATATTTGAAATTTTAGAAGCAGCAAGAAAATTTGCAATCCTTGTATCCTGGGCTTAATTTCTACAATCAGATGTTACCTGGTGTCAATCCAGACAATGTTTTCTCCCGTGTCAACCCCATGATGTTTAATCCAATGCAAAATGTTTTTAATCCAAATACTCTTTGTCTTAATCAATCTGGATACAACACCGGTGGTAACACCAATCCCTTCTATGAAATGTTTCAAGCGTATGAGGTAGATTTTCTAATTATTCTTTCTAACTAAAATTTGAATTTAATTTAGCACAGTAATGTTTCCGAAACTACATATTTATATATTCATCATGGTGCAGTTGGTGCAATTATAGGAAATCGAGGAAGTAATATTTACATGATCAAGCAGTTATCTGGGGCACAAGTGAATGTCGCAACACAATCTGATAATCAGGTGTTGTTAATATTTTACCACCACTTTATATTAGACAAGGCTTCAATTCCAATTCACCCGCAAACATTTAATGCATCACTATAAGTGGCTTTTGAATACGTAATTTACAAAACAACTCCCAGATATATTTATACTTCTAATTTTAAGGTTACAAAAATAGCTTTTAAAAATATCGTAAATTGTAAAATCATAATTATTTTACAGTCCAAAATGCATTTGTTTTGTTGAATTAGAGAAATCAAATGTTTTTCTCGACACGATTTTAACTGAATTTCATTACTATTTGCATGTAAAATTTTACATCATTTAATTGAATTGAATAATCTATTACATTTATTTTTTAAATTTTAATTTCGAAAAACTCTGTGGTTTTGTGTTAATTTCGATTTGAAATTCATAACGAATGATGTATTCAGAAAAGAAAAAAGAAGCTTTTCGTTGAATTATAAAATATCTTTAGAATGGATGACGTACATACGAATTGTAGTAATTTTTCCTTCGTGTTTTAATGCTGGGGTTTTGATATCTTGATTTGAAATATTTAGATTAGTGATTGGTTAATCATCATATTATATTTGAAAATAGTAATAGCATTGAGCGTTCGTTTCATTAGGATCAACGCAAAGTAACAATTACTGGTACACCTGAAGCTCAGTGGAAAGCGCAGTGGTTAATTAGTGAAAAAATTCGGTCTGATGGATTTACGCATGGAGATTGGCCTATATTAATTGCAGAGATTCCCATCCCAGGTTCAATGGTCGGAAGAGTTATTGGGAAACAAGGAAAAAAGGTTTACTTAAAATGCTGAATTGTCTGTTCAATTAATTCTTTAGGTACTTGAACTTCAAAGAGATTCGCATGCAATTATTGAAGTTCCAATGACAAATACTGAAAATATTGATTTAACGTCACAGGCTGAAGTTCTTGTTAAAATATTGGGACATTTTTGGGCTTTACAGGTACTTATTTTCAATCTGATTTTGTTACCCATTATAAATCGCTTTTAGTCTGCTCAAAGAAAAATACGTGGTATAATTTATAAATACACTTCTCGCGAGTCATTGAACCAAATGTCAAAGGTTGGTCCTAATATTTTATCTGTACCAACCCTTGGTGGAATGAATGATGTGACTGGGGAGAATAATCCTACCACAGCAACTGCTGGACCTGGTGGAGATAGTGATGTCTTAAATGGATTGGTTTCTGCGTCACATGAAACGCAAATTGATCAAGTAGTTACTTCTTAATAATGCTTCTACTCATGCTCAATTCTTATAAACATCTTTAAAAGATTATATATTTTTCATTCTAACACTTTTTTATTGGGTGTAAATATTTTGTAGAATAATTTGGCTATCTTGTGTGTATAAAGGTTTTTATTGTAATGTTGGTTGATGCTTGCTATTTTGCCGGTAGGTATTTCATTTTAATTAGTGATTTTGAAGATAATTTATTGGTGAATGTAATTTTTGCAAGATTCCTGTGCTCTTTGGCAATTTTATGGAGTGCAGTATTGTTTAATTTTATACTATTTTTAAGATCATTTTTACGGCATGTAATTTCCTGCAATATTTCACCTTTTCTTGACAGTTGAATTTTGTAAATCAAAAGTTTCGATTGGAGTTAAACAATTGTATTATATAAAGCATTTTACTTTTTTATTGTTTCAAATTTTATAATAATTACGTCTTTCCTTTATAACAGAACTCCTGGAATTTCGATATGTTGCTCAATAGACATTTTAACCAGTGCGCGTTTAGGATTTTTCAATTTGTGGCAGGGGCTGATATTAGAGGAGTAGCTAGAATTTTTCTAGCCTAACCCACTTCTGAGATCATTTCAGATGATCTTCAATTAACTAAAAGGTTGATACAATAATACATTTCATTCTTATTGGCTGGCGTGCGTCTATTAAAATCAAGTTTATTAAGCTGAAGTTTTTTGAAAATTCATTAAACTGGATGAAAGTGATCTATGAATCACTGAAATTCAACAAAGCGACTGTAGCCTCGTTTTATCAGGCTGCTAGTTAATCATATGATAGAGCTAATCAAAAGAAAACAGTATCAAAATAAAGTTTTGTTTTAAATATCAACTTCTTGATGTAATGTGCAAATATCTTATTAGTTAGAAATACTTAGATTATTTCAGTAAACATGGCTTTTCAAAGTCGTTTTACGTTATATCGTGCGTCCTCGAACATTTTATAACTCAAAATGAATTGTAGTCGATTGAAAATTTTACAATTTCAAAATCCAACAACTGCAAATTTGTTTTGTAAGTACCCATGGATTTTAGTTATTTATTCATTTTTATGGAATTTGTACTTTTGTATGTCCCGCTTTACAGCAAACTACGCTGCAACATTAAAAACATTAGTTTGATTAAAAGATAGTAGAAAGTCTGAAAAACGATTCCGGTTTTGTGTGTTGGCATTTTATACAATCAAAACTTCATATTTTATTGTTCAAATAAATATGTTCTATTTTGAGCTGAGTTATTAACATTTAATTTAATCGATTCTTCCATGTTTTCTACTAAGTACTTATCAAATAGAAAACACGGATTTAATTGAAAATTTATTCTGATTGCATCCGATCATAAATCTATTGCGATATCCAATATACGAATGAACATTTCATTTATTATTTAAAGAAAACTTATAATGTATTTCTTGAATTAGAAAAAAATTTCCGTGCTTAAACTAAATAAAATTATATTTATTGTCATGCCAATGTCTGCACTCAACGAGCCTCATTCGCTTAACCCCATGCAACTAAAAATTGAACCAATTAAAATTTTGAGTATCAGAGAATCATTTTTTGATAGTTACTTTAATTTTCACAATTGCAACATTGCGTAATTAGTCACACTGTATGTACATTGTTGAAAAAAATGTATTTATAAATTATTAATTCGAAATAAACTGGATGCATTTACAATGTAGTTGTTTTTATATTGTGTGGTTTTTTGTATTAATGATGTACACATGTATTCATTGATTTTGGCGCATTAAGTGTAGTACTAGTAACTCTTGTTAAAATGTTCATGTATACCACGCTTAATAAAAATATACTATTTTTATAAAAAAGTAAATTATATTTGTATATCATTTTTGGAAAGTTGCACTAAAAAATTTTTAATTTATTTTTATTACATATTCACAATTTTAATTTTTCGAAATAATTAGATTAATCTTCACAATATAACAGAAAATTTTCTATTATTATTTATAAACGCTTTTATTCCTGTACTGACACAGTAAAAAGGAAAATATTTACAAAAATGCACATAAGACAAGACAGTCAAAAAACCAAATAACTATCGTCCGTCAGGTATTTACAAGCAGTATAAAACGTGTCTTCTTGTATGGATCAGTACGGGTAACAGGACGAGATATCATACGTCGTCACTCGGGCGTGGCATATTCTTGAAAATTTGGTAAACATAGGATGGTTTTGTCATTTTCTATTCTTTAACCCTATTTCCACACAGCATAAAAATATTTCACCAAAAAATTCTTTATTTCAATAATTACGAAAAAATACTTTTACTAAGCCACCTAAGAGTATTTTTTCAATGTCTACGACCGTAGGCATTTCTTAATAAGTTTGTTACGAATTCGTAACATAATTGAAAAGACTGAAAATCAAAAATAAAATTACAAAAATAAAAAAATATAATGAATATATCAAAACAACTAATACATCATCGAACAACAGTATGAAATTCTAAAAAACAGTTTTTGGCATTTATTCACAAATGGACGCGACATTTCAGGCACATTGTTTGGGGAATTGCTTTGCAATTTGGATTTTTACATCGGTTGCGCTTTGTTGCAGACACAGGCCAGTGATTTTCTGAATCATTTCGAACAAACATTGGTGGCATAACAGTTTTTGGACCGCCTCGTCTCCGTTTTTCTATAACTTGTTTTTCAACCTCTCTTGGTCATCCAAGTTGTGGTTGAAATTGTGATTTGATAACAGTTTCACAAATTAAAAAAGAATAATCAAATAAACTAAGAGAGTCAGTCGTTTCTTTACGATATTCATTCCATGCATTTACCATTGTCAAGTCTATCAGGTGAAAGAAAATGCGAAGATACCAACGCTTTTTACAATGAATGGCTGTTCGATACAGAGAAATGTGCTTACCCAGCTCATCCACAAATCCCATAAAGCAGTTGTACTCAACAACTGCTGATGGGCAAGAAATATTTAGGATCATAGCATGTGATAGTTGATAATGGCTGAGCTCCTTAATAATGGTTGAGCTCCAGCNCATTCCATGCATTTACCATTGTCAAGTCTATCAGGTGAAAGAAAATGTGAAGATACCAACGCATTTTACAATGAATGGCTGTTCGATACAGAGAAATGTGCTTACCCAGCTCATCCACAAATCCCATAAAGCAGTTGTAATCAACAACTGCTGATGGGCAAGAAATATTTAGGACAGTTCTCATGCAATGATCATAGTGTGTGATAGTTGATAACGGCTGAGCTTCAACATAACTACTGATTAGAACAACACCTTTGTCATCCCACCATTTTGTAGCAGCTAAGTCTAAACCATCAATATGGCAAAACTTTTCTTCATGATATCCTCTTCCCATTTTCTTGAAATGCTTGTCATTTGAAAATTCTAAACCTTTGGCACAATTTATTTGCAATGTACCAAGAGCTTGCATGCCTCACTGAGACAAAGTGTATATAAGTTGAGGACTACAAAACCAGTTATCAAAAAAATTTTTGAGGTTTTGATGAGGTAATAATGCTTCAGAAAGTCTCAATACTACAGAACTGGACTTTCCCACATCAATTGATGATTCACAAGCCTTTCCTTCACCACACAGGCAAAATAGCTTTAAGCCCCATTTTTTGGGTTATATTGCATTAAAAGATGATTGTGTTCCTTTGTAAGGTATAAAGAGTTGATATACTGAAACTTTTTCACCAACTGGAATTTCTGAACATTTCTCATTAAAGTGAGAGTAGAGCATTGAAAACTTAAATGACTTTGGCTGATTATCAGCAGCAGCTGATGCATCACAAAAATACAAGTTCATCTTGATTTCCTCAAAACATGTACGAAGCATTGCATCGGCAATCAAACTTTGTCATGTCTTAGGTGACCAATATCTTTCTGTTTAACTAATCCCATGAATTTTGCAACAACAATGAATAAAAGTAGTTCCTTTGGCAAAATTGAAGAAGTTAAATTAGCATCAATAGCCTTTGCATGAAGCATTGAGAAGTAACATATTTTTTCAAGAAAGCTTTCAGACCAATATTGAGATCAAAATGAATATGAATAAGTTAGAATTTTGTTTCTCAGGGTAGTTGCCAACAAAGCTGTACTCAGGAAAGTTAACTGAATGGGCTCGCCATCTTGAAATGTTAGCAGAACTTACTGGATTTGATGATTCCAACTCACTCTCATTGTCAGAATCAGAGGATAAATAAGTTGATGATTGGTCACTTTCACTAGATTCTTCTTCAGAAAATGTATTTAACTTTCTTTTACAGTGTTCTGCAGTTGACAATCGAAAATTATAATAAGACATGAGTAATCACTCAAAAACGCAAAAATTCTGAAAAACAAGAAGCAATAAGAAAGTAGTACATAGCAGATGACAACACTTCTACAGAACAGCAACATAATTTCTAACTTTATACAGATATATAGTAGTGTTATGTGGCAATTATAATTATATGCTTAATTTAATCTTAATTCAAAAGAAAATTCTAGCAATATATATGAGTGTAATAAAAAGCATGCAAACAAATTCGAAATAGTAATATGTAATAGTGGAGTGTCATTTGATAACTTCAAAGAGAATTGCATACAAGATGGAAAAATTGTCTACACATGATTTTTGCATGCAAAACAAAATGAGACAAAAAGCACTTTTATCTTTAATTAAAACAAAATACTATTTGGACGATATTATATTGAATATGCAAATATAGAAAAATTTTCATTAATTCGTTTTACAGTTTTTGGCATATTGTTACGAAATCGTAACAAACAGAAAACTGTTTTGCACAATAAATAATGAATGTAAATAGTCATAACTGATAAGCATGATTAAATGTGATATAATTCGCACAAAAAAAATCATACCAAAAATATACAATTGGTAGAATTGATTTTACATGCATTAGTAACACATTCTCCTCACTGAGTGAAAATGTCAAGTATCTATGTAATAACAATAATTTATTAAACCGATATGAGGAGCAGTAGAGAAATTAGCCTATTACACGAAATTGATACATGTGTGTGCAAAGCATGACGTTTCCCAAAATGATTGGTTCATGCATTAGTTTAATATTACCTATTACAGTTTGTTACGATTTCGTAACAAGTGTGGAATTAGGGTTAAAACAGTTTTACTCAACCTATTATTAAATTATTGGTCGAGCATTTTATTCAGATTATGTTTAATACTTGCGACCACGGAGAATAGTTTAATGCACTTTCGGAGCTTAACACGAAGCTTTTCACTATGACCAGGTACCCATATGTAAGTAATAAAAATAAATAGCTTTGTGTAATGCTCCATAAATGTTATCAAATACGTAAGTGGGAAGTGACCAAATTAATAAGCATATGAATAAATATAACCTTTACTCTAACACACAATATGGTTTTCGGAAAGGCATGTCTACTCACGATGCTTTGTTATGGGTTACTGAAAAATGGAGGAAAAATACTGGTAATTACTAATATACCACCATTGCATGGCTAGTTCTTTCTAAAGCCATTGATTCCATCCATTTTGCTTTCAAAACTTACGCAATTACATTTTTCTACCCAAATCTTAGCTCTTTTATCAAATTATTTAAGTAATCGACAACAAGTTAAACTTAATAAAGATATTTTCAAATTTAATAACAAACATCAAATAATGAACACATAAGTACAAATGAGTTTCAAAAAAAGCGCATGTTAAAACCAATATCAAGAGGCTTTGTTTTCTACAAGAATATATGAGGCAACTTCCAATTCATCAGTTAATTCCACAATGCCAACATTAAAACGATTTTAAACTTGATTTAAAATCACAGCATCTTCAGGCCAAAAACGAATGTGATTGGCAATCATTTACTACAATAACTACCGACACATGCAACCCCTTTTTAGCCAAATGTCTTCTATACTTCTTTTCTCATCAGAAAACCACTGAATGTTATCCGCGATCAAATGTCGATTAGCACAACCTGAACAAGTCGCAATGACAACACTTTCGACATAAACCTGTCTAGAAATTACAACAAAGTAAAGATTTCGTCCATGCGTTCTTGTTTATCTAAAGTCCCTAGTACACAAGCGGCATTATGTTGAATAATTATCGATGTTATTGATTGATACAGAAATTCTTTTGCTCGTTTATCGCCAGATATATTTACAAGTTTGTCTCCTAGATCTTTCAAAAAACTTTTCGTCGAAGGTCCGCAATTTCCTTGAGTATCGAAAGCAANTAGAAATTACAACAAAGTAAAGATTTCGTCCATGCGTTCTTGTTTATCTAAAGTCCCTAGTACACAAGCGGCATTATGTTGAATAATTATCGATGTTATTGATTGATACAGAAATTCTTTTGCTCGTTTATCGCCAGATATATTTACAAGTTTGTCTCCTAGATCTTTCAAAAAACTTTTCGTCGAAGGTCCGCAATTTCCTTGAGTATCGAAAGCAAGGGGTTGAAACAAGTAGCCGCTATTGGATATTTCGGTATACTTTGCAGCTTTGCATTCCTCGGCCTCTTTGATATGATTAACGTCCCGACAAATACGACTAGGCGCCAGTGAATCCACAACGATGACGTCCCACACGAGAGATTGTCCGCGAGACCAGGGTATTAAGGTCATTCCGTCTGGTCGTTTTCCATCGCTTCGACATAAATCTGGTGGCTATAAATCAGAATTGTAACCGGCAGTACCTATTGTGCGTTTAAAAAAATCATTTAGGTGACTATGTCGGCTAAACCTGCCAGCACTCTTCTTGCAAGATAACCCATGGGTACCTAATTCATCAACAGGTGTTTCACATGAACAAATATGTTTTTCACAAATTTTAGAGCCCGTAAAAAATTTGTCTGTATGGATTAAACAAGTTGGATTAAGCGTGGCGAGAATTTAAAACGAATCTCTTCAACTAGATGAATGATATTTATGTCAGTGGACATTTCGAAGAGTGCTGCTTCCAATGATTAATGAGGTTGTACCAGGCTTGCGAGATTTCACTTTACTTTGTTTTTTGTCAGATTTTCTTTTGGCGCCTGGGGTGGATTTTTGAAGGAAATATAGCGGTGTGTAGGGGGAGAATCGAACGTTTATGCTAAACAGAATGCATTGATTGAGCAAGATTTGGTAGAAGATTGTATTGCAGCATTGGAGACAGAGTTACGTGGAAGAGCTTCAACGGCGTTTTCTTTGTAGAGGAGAGAGAAAATTTGGTGCAGCGGTGTGTTTTTTTATCTTTGATTACAGAAGATGCCGCATCAAGTATCGTTTCTGCGAGCAAGAGAGAAACCCAACCGGAGCAAACATAACAATAATTATTATTTTAGCTTGCTACAAAATATACATTTATAGACAAAAAGTGAAAATCATCAGAGTATATAATACAAAAGAGCAGCAGAAATTATCTCACATTTATGAGTTTGCATTGAGTTGTTGTTGGCATAGACAAATCCTTGAACAAATACATTCAAATTCTTAAACGAAAGAGTGGTGAATTCAAAAATGGAAATAAATTTATGTTTGCTGTACCAAACGCGTCATGAAAAAAATATGTGCACAAAAAATAAAAATTCAGTTATCTTAGCTTTTATGCCAAGGTTCGTACAATTTGAACCTTTTCCATGAAGTTTTATAAATGTTGGTACGTATGTTAGGCTAAGAATATTCTTTGACTAGATTTTTAAGAAAAGTTTTTTATATTTCATCTTACCAAGAGTTGATGTTATTTTGTTAGAAGATATGCATGCATAATTCGGAAATTGCAATTCATCGTAACGTTTGCTTTTTTGGATATCCCGGAATTTTAGTAAAGAGAAATACTTGATAGAAGATAAAGGACATGAAATTGAGTGGAAAGGTTTGATACTAAGCGATTTTTTACATTTACATAAACGTTCCGCCCATTTTATTTGAAAATTGATTTTGTTTAATAATGTCTGCTTATACTATAATACATTGCAATATCTAAAATGACTCATCACTTTTTTGTCGACAAACTCCGTTATATGTAGAGTGCATTTGATTCCCATTGCGATTTTACGCTGAACAGAATGAATTTGGTCGGAATATTGCAATTTAATGTCGATAATTACTCCTACATTCTTAAACTGATCAAAGTGGGTAATAGCTGGTAGCAAAATTGAATTTACAAAGC
>CABFPE010000119.1:372274-383172 GCA_900660155.1 Hofstenia miamia | reverse complement strand
TGTGTTATCAGAGAGAGATCGGATAATTGCTGTGTGAGTCCCGTACTGCTCAGATCCAATGTTGGATTTGATGTGTGACTCTCGTACTGCCCAGAACTTATCTTTGTAGGATGTGTTGTCAGGGAGAGATCGGATAATTGCTGTGTCACATTATCATCTCTGCTTATTCTCTTTATAAAATTTCCATTTTCATCTAAACCAATTATTTCTTTTTTCTTTTTTGTTTTCATATTTATTCTATATCATAGCTATCTTTTGCGATGTAAAGATTTTCAAACCATATAAGTTCAAATTGGATTGAAATTTAGAGGTATTCCACAGGGAACAATATTAGGTCCCTTGCTTTTTAACATATATATAAATGACTTAACTAATTACACTAATTGTCATGTTAATCAATACGCTGATGACATAATGCCATTTTGCTCAAATATATCGATTGAAAATGCAATCATAGAAAATGAAGATGACTGTGCTCAATTATCTCACTATTTTGCTTAACTGAAATTGCGTGTTAATTTTACCAAAAATCAATTCTGTATTAAAAAATCAAAAACTAATTCCAAAAATTGTTCTCAACAGAAGTTAAACTTTAATGACACCCAAATAGATCTAACTCAAAATGTATTACAGTAGAATATAACATCATCCTTTTACAATGTTGCATGTTTTACATTTCCTATGAATAATTTGATTAAACATACAAGTCAATTTAGATTGTAAGAGCGTAAACAAAACCCTCATTGTTATTAAACGTCCATCTTTTAGGAACAATTTTGAAAGTCCGGGTTCATGCCTGCTTAAAAAGTGCGGAGAAGCACGTGTGCAGCGATCATCAGCATTGATCACTTCTTGACAGTGTGTCATCAGATAATCATTTTGTGATCAGGACCTCGACATTTCTAGTTTCAAAATGCTTAACATTCTCTTCAAACTCTATTTATATGATCATTAATTCGCTCATAAAGTTAATCCAAATCCGCTGATTAGGGTGCTTGTTAGTAATTCTTCCATTCTGTAAACATGTAAAATTGAGCATTTACTTTATTTCACATAATTGGAAAGATGGAAAATCGATGTAAATAAATCAATTTTTTAATATATAAATTGTTTAAACAGATTTAAAAATTTAAAAAAAGAATTTTTTCGAAAAGATTGGCGTTTCTTTAGTTGAAATTTCGAACAATTATCGAAAAATAAAATGTCATATATATTGACTTGGATTATTCATGGGACATCGTAGTAGTTATCTAAATGAAGAATTCCGGTATCGTAGAAGAATAAATTTGATTATTAGTTGGGTATAAATTAATCAAAAGTAAGAAATCTTTAGAAAACATTCTGGATTAAATTTACCATGCCTCTTGAATGCAGAATAAATACTGTACTTGAATATGTTCAATTTACAAAGCAATATTCTAGCTGCACAAACAACAAGTCTCGTTGAGAGTATTTGTGAGTTTGTTTTATTTCTGACAGTTATACTTCAGGAGTGAACGTTGCAATTAGTCAACTGCTTTATTACTTCGTAGTCTTATAACAGCAAGGACTGATTTCACTGTTTCCTCGGAGGTAGATTATATTTAATATATCAATTTTTTGCGATCTAAGCTTCTCATATTCTCCTGAGTATTATTATCCACATAAGTGGACATTAAAATTTCAGCTAATATTCTGGATTAAATCATTGTATATAATAGCCTATATTTATATCCCGCTATAAGCGGAATGGTCTCGTAGCGGCCAACAACATACAAAAATTTTTATTATGTGCGCAGCTAAAAAGTAAGTCTCTATTTAATAATTTCATGTTGAAGTACGGATGAATGCGGGAATGGTGTTCCAGATACACGATTCAGCTTTGGAAGAGCACATGAAGAATTGTCAGACTGAGAGAGTGGTTGGTGCTTGATACAGCAACATAGGAACAGAATGACGCAAGCTGTGGTGATTTAATGTGCGAATAGTTAATAAGCATCTAATATACTTCGGTGTAAAACCATTCAAAGATTTCCAAACTATTGATGCAATTTTAAAAACGAGCGGAGATTGGCAGCCAATGCAACTATTTCAAAATTGGGGTGATGAGTTGTTCCATGTTTGCTTGAACAACAAAGCAAGCTGCACGGTTCTGAACAAGTTGCAATTTATGAATGTACTTTTTCGGCAGTCCAATGAGATGATCATTACATGAATCTGAGTGAAGGGTTATCAATGCAGATGTACGCCTTTTGGCAGTACTACAAGTAGGATACCGGCGAATGTTATGTAAGCGATATAAAGACACATTGGCATTACTAGAACACAGTGTGGTAATGGCTTTGCAATGGGATAGTGTACTGTCAAGAATAAAACCAAGGCTGTGAACCCAATTAGAAAACTCCAACTGCGAATATCAATATCAGAAGAAATTACGCGAGAAGTAATAATCATTATCTTAAATTTATTATCATTAAGTGCAAGTTTTTGACAGCAAACCATTTACGTATTTCATTAATGCAAGATTAAAAGTGGTCCAAGTCAGAAGTATGATGAAAATTTTCATATTTATATCTATAAAAAGATAATATTTATATATAATAGTATGAAGTTGTCATTTTAATATTTAGTAGTTTAGATCAATCAATTGCATAGAAAATTTCCTGCGAATTACATTAAATATATATTTATAACAGAAAATTATGAAAGCTTTCACTTAATATTTATTTTGTAAAGACTTGGTTTTATTTAACATTCCAACTTGATTACACTATTGTAGAATATTCCAGTGTCCACATATGTGGACATTTTGACTCAAGTATAGTAAAATTATCCCTCAGTTCAAAATCATTTTGTTTGTTTTCTCATATATTCTTTACATTAAAAAATTTACAATGGAATTTCAAGGATACCAACATCATTTCTATATTTCAATTTTTTGTACAAATATTATTAATACGCCTAAATTTAAAAATACATTTTTGAACACGCCTTTAAATTTTTTAACTTAAATGATATGTGGCAATTTTGATCAGCGAAAGTGATGATGCTTAAAGAAGAAACAGAAAGCTGTTTGGCAGTTACAGATAAATTTTCACCCCAAGTATGCAAGATTTCAAAAAGTAAGAGAATCAAGTTTCGAAATTAACCCTTAAATGCATGGCATGCAAAATCACATTATTGCATAGCATGGGCCTAATAGGTCCCATTCTCTTAATTTTGATTCTTATAGTTAAAAAATGAAATTACATTCTTATTTATTTCATCTTCTGCTTAGTAGCAGAAATGCGAATATTTATCACAATTTAAGTTTGCAGAAATGTTTAGTATAATATACAGTTCATTTGGAATTGTCTCAAAGCATTAGTCAGAATCTGAAGCAATTTTGTATCTTTAAGAAAAATATCTGGAAGCATTTCATTTTCAGAGCTGATTGTATATCCTGGATAACAATAAGAAACTGAATCACCATCATTATTTATTTGTAAAGAAAATTGTACTGCTTGGTGTATTTCTCATATGACACTTTTGTTTAGAAGAACCTGATATTTTGAAAATTTCCTTCAAGTAACTAGCAACACAATATTTGAATACAATCTTACATAGGAATTATATTTTTGAATGTAATTGGTCTTATCAAATTTGAATGCTTTAGCACATTTCTAAAAATATATTGGAATATTCATAACGTTAATGCAAGAAATAGGTGTCATAGATCCTAGCAATTAAATAATTCAAATAGTATTATGAGCAAGTTGCTTTTATTGCAACTCAAATATTGACTGTTAATAATATAATAAATTCTTAAATTTTTGTAGATTCAAAGTTTTGGACGATTTGTTGCTAAACTGTGATCATATTACCAAAATTCATAGAAGTCCGGGCCTGAAAGGCCTATGCCATGCATTTATTAATACGCTTAAACTTAAAAATCCTCTTTGTACACTCCTATAAATTTTTAACTAAAATGATATTGTGTGGCAATTTTGAACAACGAGGGTAATGATGCTTAAAGAAAGAACAGAAAGTTGTTTGGCAGTTACAGATAAATTTTCACCACAAGTATGCAAGATTTCAAAAACGTAAGAGATATCAAATTTCGAAATTAATAAAAAATTAAGTAATCAGTAATTACGTATTTTTATGAACACTTAATGATAGAAGTAATTGAAAAAATTGTGGACTCAACAAATCACCACTACTTGTGAAAGCGTTAGGGTTCATCTAAAACATATTTTGGATTGTCTACTCTAATTGGCAATTTTTGTCTACCACACATTAGAATTTATTGGAAAAAAGATCTTATATGCCGACATAATAAGCCACCTTGATGATATAGGCCTACCTGATGAAAATAAAAGCTCAGATCACCGCTACAAAATTCGACTATTTACAAATTATATTTGAGAAAAATATCAACTGATTGTAAAACTATTAATAGTATTAGTATAGATGAGCAAATATTCCCATTTACAGGAATTCGTCCTGACCGACAGTATGTAAAGATGATCTGTTAAATTTAATAATTTCCGTCTAAAAGTTTTCACATAAAACAAAGAAATTGACTTTAAGCATGTTTCATCAGTTCTTGGATTTAATCTTCTGCAATTCATGGTTTGAAAGTAAACTTTACAATGAGCTGCAAGTGTTGACTAAAAAGATCAACTTTAGATTTCAGAATCAAAGTGGCAGATTATCTTGTTTGCACTAATTCAATAAGTAAGGGCAATATAGAGAATGAAAATATTGCTGTAAATCAAAAGGGCACTGTTTTCTTCCCTTCCTCAATAAAAAAGACGGAATACTGATCCTTTGTATTCATGATGGATGATGCTAATGCATCAAGATATCTCAGAAAGGGTTGCAAATCAGGAAAAACACGAGTGATATGCATACAATGCAATGTATGTTATTGCTTATCTGCAAAGAAAAACTGCTTTACTTAACACGTCAATGAATTTTAAGTTGTTTTTTTCACGACAATATATAATGTATTGTGTTAGTCTTCAGTTCAAAAGCTTACATTCAGTTAATTTGTCCACATATGTGGACATTGGTTCCAAGAGAAAATGCATTATTTTGAACTACATTGTAATTAAACAAATGTATAGTCATCTAATTAATTTAATTGCAAGTGTTTTTAATTATTCAATTGAATTTCTGGAGGATATGATAGCAGTAATCTTTTAATTTAGTTCCGGCCAAAAACGTTTCAAATAGGAAACCTGTCAACAATAGTAACAAGTATTTTCACCTCATTAAGGTGCCATGCTCTGGCGATGGCGCACAATCAACAACTACCCGTAAACACCCCAGATAGGGATCTCAAGATGCAAGGAACGCTCTGCAATATCTTTACTAGAACGTCAGACCACAAAACTACTCAAGATATCGGGTATGAACTCAAAAACATTCTACAGAAACTTCAAAAAGTTGACTGAAACAAACCCGCTAAAATGGAGGTTCGCGACCCCTCAAATTGATAGGAAATGAGAGGAAAGGTTTTTTCAAAACCTATTAAAATCAACCGCTCATTTAAACTCAAACTTTCAAGAAACCCATAACAAAGTTGTTTCCACATTTACAGTGTACCAATCATTTTCAAAGGCAGGGATCTGTAAATATACGTGCAAGAAAAGTGACATTTTGAGACAAAAACAGAACGAAGACTAGGTTAGCTTCTGCGAAGCATGGTCGCTGGATGGATTTTTCAGAAATGTTCTTATAACCGATGAGTCAATGTTCCAGCTGCATAGAACCAACATTTCTCATTGATCTACGACAGCCAAGATGCTTCTAAAGCCATCTCCAAAATTTTTCAAAGAATGCATGGCTTTTACCTGAAAATTGTGTCAGGAGGTACTTTATACAGTTCAAAGTATACTGATATTTTAGCAGAGTTTTTCCCGTTTTCATCGGAGTGAATGGATTCTTTAGTGACCCCCATATTTCACGACATACCCAAAATTTCTTCAAAGACAAAAATTTGCAAATTTTGCAGTGGCCTGCCAACTCATTGGACCTTTCACCTTCATAAAATCTTTAGGGAATCATGAAGGACGACGTGGAAAAGAAAAATCCAAGAAATTTGCAAGAACTGAAGCAACATTTGCTGGCGTCCAAGGAAAACATGACTTCGAGAATGCAGAATTTAGAACAGATTTTGAAATATATTCGCAATGTTGTCTAATTTCTTTTACATAAACTTATAGAAAGTTGAATTTGCCAATAATTGAAATGAATTTCGTTACTGTGCGCATTTTTTTACTGGAACTATACATTGTATTTATAACGTTTAAAGCAAAACAAACACTCAAATTGAATGCAAACGGAGTTACGAGAGATCAGAAAATTCAATGTTGAGAAAAATGCTCCTACCGCCACTCTTTGAATATTATTTGCGTGCATGACCTTTTGTTTTGGTACTTAAGGAAAAATTGAGAGAAAATAGAAAATGAAGATGAAACTATTGCTCTTCATGACGTATTTTCAAAATTATTAGACATGAAGATCACAATAGCGTACTCAATTCCCCTCAAATGGATAGTGAAATGTTTGTCAACCTTGAATCAGGATTCTGCTTCGATGCTTTTTTAAGTGCCTACAGCCGTGTCTTACTGAAAATTTGTTTTGTTAACACTGATTAATTGCTTCAAGAATTTTGATATAATTCTCTGAAAATGCGTTATTAGACATTATAGCGAGTAGTAAAGCAAAATCTATCTTCAATAGCTGTATTATAACCTTCTTAGACTTGTATACACATGATTGTATACACATAATATTTACAAAAATACTAAATATGTACAACATTATATATACAAAGAATAAAAAAAAAGCTACTTTACAATTTAAAAAAAACAATAAAAAAATAAATAAATAACAATACACAACACACACATATATAAATTACACGTATTATTCCTTATAGAGTATCCTAAATTGTATTGATTGGCTAATAGATTTTCTTTTAAGAGTTTTTTAAATGATGTTATATTTTTTGCATTTCGAATGCTTGGTTCTAGTTTGTTCCACATTTTAATTGCTTTCATAGTGAAGGCACCTTTCCACCATTTATTTTTTACTCTGACGTTATTTATACACTTATTTGTTCGTGAGTTTACTTTTGTAAATTTATTTATTACATTGTTTGATTGTATAATCTTAAACATTCTAATTAGGCTGAAATATTTGGTAACATATAAGGGTGATAATATTGATAAACATTTTATCATTTTACCTGTTTGATTTTTGTCAATTTTAAACATAGTGCAAATACACCAGTTAAATACTCTATTTAACTTTTGCTGATTTGCGATATCAATATCGTTTAGCAATTCACATGCATACATATACTGCGACAACACCAATGCATGTATAACTTCTTTATCCTGAGTAATTTTCCTTATTTGCTTTAGATATTGAATAGCAGCGGACATTCTTCTCACTTTCTGTTGAACGAACTCGTTAAATTTGAAACCACCATCCAGCGTTACTCCCAAGTACTTTACCGCCTTCATATTCCGTATTTTAGTTTCTGAGTTCAATTCGAGTTCGATTTCTTTATCTTTATTTTGTTTTTTGTTGGAAAAGATGATGAATTGTGTTTTATCTTTATTGATGGTAAGTTTGTTTTGTTGCAGATATGAGAAGACGCTTTCCATGCTTTTAGAAAGAGTCTCAGTGGCGATAGATGGATTTTCATGGCGGCTTATAAGACAAATGTCATCCGCATATTGTATTATTTCACAGTCTTTGGCATGGGAAATGATATCATTTACATAAATGTTGAACATTATTGGGCCTAGCACAGTTCCTTGTGGTACTCCTTTATTGGTAGTCATATAATTTGAAAATATGTTATTGACCTTTACCCGCTGTTGACGATTTGCTAAGAAACTATTTATAAGCATTCTGGAACTTGTGTCAAATCCGTATTTTTGGAGCTTGCTATCAAGAATTGGAAAATTTAAACTATCAAAAGCCTTACTGAGGTCTAGAAGTGCAATGGAACTACATACACCCTCATTCATATGATAATGTGTGTTTTCAATCAGTGTCAGAAGAGTGTCACTTGTATTTGAACCTCATTAAAACCAAATTGCTTTGGACAAATTGTGTTGTTCTCACTTAGAAAGTGGTTTATTTGGTTGGACAACAGCTTTTCGAAAACTTTGGATATTGGACTAGTGATGGAGATTGGCCTATAGTTACTGCAGATCATTGGATCTCCTTTTTTAAAAATCGGTGTTATGTCAGCTTTTTTTAATATTTGTGGATAAGTTGATGATCTTATAACATAATTGGTAGCAAATAACAAATGTTCACTGAAGAAATGGGCATACTTTTTAAGTATGAAAACTGGTATGCCACTACTGCCACTAGATATGTTAGTGTCTAATTTTTTAATTACTTTATCCAATTCAGTCTTGTTTATAAATTTGAAGCTAAATGTGTTAGTTGACAGTTGGATCATGTTTTGATAGTTGACGATCTCACCCTTATATTGACCCATTTTTCTTTGAAGGCTAAGTTGAGATGATTAGCTATGTTTTTTGCACCAGTGATAACTTTTTTATTTACATATATTTCATTAATATTGACAGAGCAACTTTTTTCTTTATTTAGGAATTTGTTGATGAAATTCCATTTATTCTTAGCTTGTTTAAGTTTCTTTAAGAACTTTTTGCCTTGTTCAACCTGACAGTTTTCTTTTGTTTTTTGTCAATGTTTCTTAATATTTTTATATGTTTCCAAATTCATTTGTGAGTGGTTGCTGTTTAATGCAGCCCATGCATTTTTCTTTTCCTCTATTGCTTGTCTGACTTCACTGGATTGCTTTGATTCATAATAATCTCTTTTGATATATTTGTAGATTAATGGTGCCACTTTGTTTAAACATATGCTTAATTGCGTTATTATATAGGTGAACATTTCATCTGCATCATTCATAGTATAGATAAAATCCCAGCTGACATTTTGAAGAAGTTTTTTAAATATATTTTCATTGAATTTAGCAAAGCTGCATGCTAATATCCGTTTTTGTTTAGGAAGTGCAATTATTTCTTCCATAATGTAAACACACAGATTATGATCAGAAAGTTGAATGAAAATGAAAGTTTTGAACTTTTTGGTGTTACTTATACAGTAATCAATGAGAACTTGCTCACATGTTGGATGTACACTGTTAATAATATCTAGATGGAGTTTGTTGCATAAATTGTCAATATGGCATGACTCTATCAGAGAGAGATAGTTTATGTTGTAATCTCCAAGAAGCAAAATTTCTCTTCCATTTTTCACTACATTCTGTACTTCATCTATCTTATAATCTATAAAGCCCTTGATGTACTGTTTCTTCAGACAATAACTAATGTTGATAAATGCTGTTATATTGCACTTATTATTCTTTCTTATTTTGACCCAGATTGTTTCAAAGATATGATGTTCTATGCCAAATGTACAATAAATTTAACCAAAAAATGTTGATAGCTTAGACACTTGCATTTATCAAAAAACATATAGAGCAGAGATATCACCCTAAAGCAAAGCTTTCTTTAATTAAGTTTAAGAACACTTTGCCCTAAACTATATTGTTGAAAATTTGTTTAAGACATTTAAAATAATCCCAATGATATTGCATTAATACTTGCTTTTGTAGTTAGCAATATGTAATAGTGTTATTAATTGGTCAATTGGAATTGCATACAATGTGAGAAAATCAGATTTTGTTGGTCACTCTTAATAAAGTTGTGCAGGTAGGGGCTTATTCACGGGTTAACTATTTATGGGTATGGGAAAGAAACCTGGATCAATCTGCTATTGAGTCTAATGTCCATCCCTCTCATATATATTTGTGCAGATTCTTAGGTGCTGTATATGCCTATAAGCAATCAACACTGAATTGAATAATAAAGAAGTACATGTAACATGACACCTTGTTTTAAAATACAGTTTAACAAACATTTAAGATATCTTAGTTTTATTATTATTTTAATAAAAACATTAGACTAAAAAAGATATATTTCACTCAACTTGAGCATTGTCAATTTACAAAATTTTCCCTCCCAATATTCATTATTTAATTAAAAGATATTATTATGTAGTCACATGTTGATTAGAGGTAATTTGTGCTGATGTATGTAGTCATATTTGGTGTTCAGACTTGGTTGCATTGATCTTATGTATATACTTTTGATTACTTTTAAATTTTTGGGGATGGTTGATCTTAAAATTTATGATTATTGTTCAAATTTTAACCATCAATGTCTACAGGCTCAACACTTATATAAAATATGTCATTATAGTAGTAATTAAATGTGTGGTTCTATATATGCAGTTTTCTAATAATGATCAGTTTTCAATAACTTTTTACACTTTTCAATTGATTTAGATAAGAAAAAAGGCGTTTTTTAGAAATTCTGGATTTGGCAGCCAGGGGTAAAAAACTATGGCCATACCCATATAAATAATTATTTAAATATACCCCCATTTCAACTATGTACCAATATGTTTTTGAGCAATTTTATGCATTTTTTAGAAAACCTGCCTTTTACAGACATCACAAAAATGTTCCCAAAACCACTTGTTCAGAATTTTTACATGAAATTCAGTGCTTCTACTAAATTCTGTAAGGATGGGACAGTTTTGAAATATAAATTTGAAAAAGTGGAAGCACTGCTTCCACTAAATTCTGTAAAGATGGGACATAACAAAAGAAATATAAATTAGAGACATCCATTTATACAGAAGCATAGAAAATTTTTATGAAATTCCATAATATTGAGAAACACACTTCCAATTTGCCATGAAGAATTGTTGGGGAAGTGTTGATCTTAAAAGTTTTTCTTTTACAGTAGCTAATTGGTAAAATTTAATAATGAACCTAATTGATTTTGTAGAAAGTTGAATGTCTTTCA
>CABFPE010000119.1:284256-295543 GCA_900660155.1 Hofstenia miamia | reverse complement strand
GGCATAAAGAGATCAAGTGGATGAAACCAAATTATATTGGTCAAACTATTTTAGATGTGTCCAAATTGCAGATGTTTCAATTCCACTATAATATCATGAAGGAGGCGTTTAAGAATCGAATTTCCCTATTATACAGCAACACAGACTCTCTCCTGTATAAAATAAAGAGCAAAAATGTGTACAATGAATTGCCAGCAATAGCCAGTCATTTTGACTTTTCAAATTATCCCAAAGATTCACCATTATTTAGTGAGGCAAATAAGAAAACTTATTTAAAAGTCAAAGATGAACTGGGGTGGAATAATCAATCAAATGGTGGCATTAAAATCGAAAATGTATTCCATCCAATATATATGTGCAAATAGTGGGGGTGTCGACCTTAAATCTAGTACAAAGGGTATTACGGGTATAGTTAAAAAGACCATAAATTTCGACACATTCAAACAAATTTTGGATGGTGAAGAAATTCTACAACATGAGATGGTAATGATTTGCAGTCACAACCATGATATCTCTATCAAGAGGATGAATAAACTGGCACTAACACCCTACGATGATAAGAGATATCTGGTGGATCATTACCAAAGTTTGCCATATGGTCATATTAAGACTAGTATCTCTAAATTACCAAACAGAACTCTTATTTTGTTTTCAGGAATTGGAAACCTACCTCATGTGGTGTAATCTCATTCAAGGAATGCTACAATACTATGATATCTCCAAAAGAATCAAAATATTCATAATGATATGAGCAAATATTTCACATCCTGAAATTATGACAGAAGAAATAGTTACAAATAGCATTTCTATATTCTTTGACAGGATTAAAAATCACTCAAATTTGTTAAGCTTTTATAAGTTCTATGATAAGTGAGAATGATACTCATGCATCTGATATCAATGCAAATATGACTTTACCTATACCTATTAAAGGTTTTAGATTGTACATAAAATTTTAAAATTTGTTTACATGAAAACTGAACAGTCTCCACAACTCTATTATTATTTCAAATCAAATGGAAAAGCCTAAGTTCTACAACTTTTCCAAACAGGTCAGCACTCAACTGGAAGCTCTGTTATGCAACAGACTTTATGCAGCACATAGACATTCTCAGCTGCAATGTCTCTCATCAAGCCAGAAAAAGTACAGCTGGAGGATTAAAATTATAGCCCAGTTTGAGGTGGGGGTGTGGCATAAAGACACTAAACATTTTTTTATTCGTTATTTTATTGCAATTTTAATATTAATTTTACGATTTTATTTCATTTGAAATTTGAAAAAACAACAATGGTGAGATACATTTTAGATTGAATTTCTGTTAATTGGTAGTGTGGTAAAATTAGAGCAGAAGAGTAAATTTGTACCAGTCAGGTATTTGTTCATGTTTTTCATCAGTATGTTTTGCTTATGAATACCAGTTTAGTTTTGTATATATACAAATGATTTGTTCATTTATATTCTTCTTCCATTTAGTCTCAGTGAATTTGTTTTTACTTTTTTATCTTTGACTTACTATTTTATTAAATTAGTTGTTTCTAAATTTCAACTGTGTAGTTAAAGGGCACCCAGACATGGCACAACTTTACTGGTTTCCTTTCCTTTAACTTACAGTTAGGGCTGTTGTACTGCTTTAAATTCATAATGAAAATTGTTATTATTGCTCTTACATAAATTGCAGGAGATGACAAATGCTCTTAGTTGAGGTTATTTAACTAAGCACCTAGATTCACTACTTGCACCCAAGAGTTAGAGCTTCTTTATTCTTTATCTTAATCAGGGCTCTAGTCTTATACAACCCTTTCTTAAAGGTTATCCGTAACTGGTCGTCCAAGTGTGGCCACTCTTCCCTAATGCGATCTCCTGCTTACTTTTAACTTTTATTAGGATAAGGTATAGCAGGAAGAGTTAATAATTTTGAAGCATCGGTAAGTCCATGCATTGACTATAACCCTCAATAAGCTAGGATAGTAGAATAGTTAGTTGATTTCATACCGATGCCAGATGGTGACCACCGCAGGACTCTGAGTACATGCATTGTTTAATAATTAACCATACCTCTGTCAGTGGAAGCTCCAATATAACCAACAANATTCTACATTCATATGTCTGACAATTTTTTTGTACCAAAGCATTTTATGCATTATACTAATACTTTGATGTTGTTTGTGTGTTTTGTAGCTGATTTCTTATTATGATTTCAAAGTTGTGCTATATTTATAGAAAAAACGTAATATAACAAAAAAATATAGAATTTTCTGAATAGTGGGGCATGCGCATGATCTAATTAAATGACAAA
Organism: Hofstenia miamia; assembly: GCA_900660155.1. Taxonomy (NCBI): domain Eukaryota; kingdom Metazoa; phylum Xenacoelomorpha; order Acoela; family Hofsteniidae; genus Hofstenia; species Hofstenia miamia. The sequence goes on along the minus strand of CABFPE010000119.1, from coordinate 293,246 downwards.
TAACCAGGTTTTTCATGGGACAGGGGTTTCCGCCCCTCATATGAGGATTTTTTCCCTTATATTTTATATCATTGTCCTATGCAATGTTTCCATTTACCTGATATCAGACACCAATTTATTTCGAAATATGTTTTGTGAAAGCAATAAAAATATACACTTATACTGTTTTCAAGCCTGTGTCTTGAGTGAAGATCATTTACTGATCTTAATTTGGTCTTAAGTGGTGGTAATTTTGCATTTTTCAGTTTTTGCTGAACTTTTATATATAGTATCCGCCATAGGTATTGCAAAACTAAACTTCAAATTTATTTCTGCAATAATTAAAACAATAACTTTAGTTCTAGGCCTAATTGTGGCATTTGTTTTCAAATTTTCATGAAATTTTTAATGAGAAATATTGTTTTTATCTCACATCCCAGTGAAGGTGCATCTTGAAACTATCTTCATTAAAACTATAGTGAAAAAATCGAATTCAGTGTGAAAATTTATTTCATTCTAAAATTTTTGCATGAATACATTCAGTTGACTCGAAAATATTACAACTTAATGTAACATAATCCAATCATTGGGTCAAGTGAAGAGAATTAGAGGAAAGAACTAAGACTAACTTTAGGAATAAATATTTACGTCCATTCAAAAGGAAAATCTTAATTTTGAAGATGATGATGACTGTGATTCTGTACTCAATGTAAATTTTCCTAACTCTTATATCTTACTTATTTGATTTTGGCTACGTGGGTATCATACACACATGATTGTTATTAGTTAAATCATTTGTAAAATTGTAAAGCAGTATTTTGATATTAATTAATTTGGCAGTACATTTGACAAATGGTGAAGACTGAAGTCGCAAACACTAATTAATGCTGACATGTGTAAATCGGCAGATGAAGGAAAATCAGAAATCAGAAAACTGTCAACAACTGAGATTTAACAGGTACTAGCCNGCACACTACCAACTGTGCTCTTAGTTCAAGTAATTTATACCAAGTTAAGAATTATAACTCATAATATAATATTGGACATCAGTAGACTTCTGGTGGGAAATATGGCACTTGTAACAAGTGATGCCACCAGTGGTCCATTGATGTGCCATTGGCGGCATCAGTGACAGCCTTAGTAATCAATAACCAATGCACAGATGCTTTCAAATAGAACGCACTACATTATTTTGATTCCTAGATCCTTTTAATATAAAAAAGGAATTGTGGAAAGCTTTCTGGAAATTTTTAATTTGTAAAATATAATATACCTGTTAAGTGAATTTTCAAAATTTATTCACGTATATTTGGATGCCTTGAAGTTAACTATAATATAAAAAAGTTACGATTGAGCAGAAGAGATTTTTCGCAATTTAAAAAACTACAATTTCAAAATTGGACTTAATTTGAAAATTTAAAATTTTTGTTAAATTTGGTAGATTTATATGTTTATTGTTACAATTTATAAACAAGCCAATTTTCTATTCAAGGTTATTACTAATAATGCTTGACAGAATATAAAAGCTTGGGCTTGTGTATGTTCAAACAGCAATGTTTGAACTTCTTAGATAAATAAAGTTATTGTTTTATATATAACAATGTTTTACTATCAAAACCGACTGTTTGCAACCAATGGGCCATTATTGGCTCATCAATGGCCCATGAATGGACCATTATTGGCCTATCAATGGGTCATTGTCGGGAATACATCACTGGCCCATTAATTGAACAAGTTGATAAATGTAATGTACAAAACATTCAAGTGACCGGACAACTCATTTCAATGGAAACAGAAAACAATGATTTACACAAAGAAATACAGGAGACAAAAGCTCAGCTAACTAACTCACAGGTATATCAGGATAAGATAGCTGCATCAACTCCTAAGATCGCTAAAATACAAGATCCAATTACTTAAAACGTAGGACATCATGTAAATCAGTTGCTTAACCGTCTTTAAAATCCATTTCTCAAACTCAACTCCGATTACCATTGACAATAACTCACCAAAAAGGGCTCATGCCCCTGATCACGAATTTGAAAATCAAATAATATCAGAATTACCCGACAAACTAGATTTACTTAATAATAAATTAAACTATGGAAAGCCCCACAGTAAATAAAAAATCATTTCGCCAGTAGGCATCAATTAAAATTTAAAAACACGCATGCCACCGAGAAAATTTTCTGGCAAAATTGACGGAACATCTTCAAATTTTGAAGAATGGCTCTTCTCCTATGAACAAAGCCTTATTGTACAATGAGCGGGTCAAGACCCAGTTTTCTCACGAGTAAAGAATACAATTAATATTTAACTCTCAATACAATGATAAATCAGACTACCAGCTGTTGATACATAATTTCCATGATCACTTCCAGGCCCCACAGTGTGTAACCAATGTAAGATTATTTTAAATAACACAACATACAAAGCTAATGATGAAATTGAAGAGTATATTCGTCTAATCAATCGACTGTATAGATTGTCAGAATATTCATCACACGATCTTTTCACATATATCGCTTATGTTATGCCACTATCCATCCATCACCAATTCAAACAAAAATACAGCCCAGAAGACAAGTTGTCTACATTTATTAAGAAGGCTGTAGGACCCAAATTGCAAATCGATAATTACACTAAGATATCCAACCAAATTAAGTTTGGAAGCAATTCATCCAATCTCGCCATTAAAAACACCAAACGTCCCAACTGCGCTAAAACCATTCACTTTATCGCTGATGAAGGCTGTTATTACACGGATGAGAGTGACATCTACGACTCCAACTCAGAATACAAAGATGATTTAAACGAATAAGATTGCTGACTCCCAGCCGTGCACACACGATTCTAGTAACAACAACCTTGAATAAAAATACCATACCAATAACGATAAACGGGATCATCATATAGAAGAAATTGAATGGCTGAAAATTTGACGTCATCTCAACATCACTCAGGATTTCAATTCCATTTTTTAACTGTAATTTGTATATTTCTTATTGTAGCGGTAGATATACTCGACATTTCTAGAATCTCATTTGTTGTGCAGCAAGATACAGTCTTAGCTTCAACATGGATATAAATTTTTGCTCTAGCTGTTATTCTAGTTTTGTCATTTAGTCCACATATTTCTATACTTTTTCAAGGGGAAATGCCAGTTTTTCAAATGTTTGGCTTAATTTGGTTGTTTGAAATTTTAAATCTAAAAATGTCATTTATTAGATAGATAGACACATATCTTAGCTTTAAAATCAATAAAAAATTTTTGCACTAGCTATTATTCTAATGGTGCAAAAAGCCAAAATATTACTTCTATATATGTTTTCAAAAGAAAATGTCGGTTTTTAGAATGCTTGACTTAAATTCGCTGTCTAATTTTAAACATCTTGAATTGTTGTTCGTTTGTATTTTACTTGACATATTAGAAATTCAAATAAATCTGATTTTACAAATGATTGTGGCGACAATATTTTGCATTGAAAATTTGAATCATGTACATAATTGTGTATGACTTCATTAGAATATAGTAAACGTACTGTTGAAAGTAGTAATATAATTTGATTTAATAATTTTTTTAGTCTCCATTACAATATCGAATCGTGCAAATATGTATATATTTCAGCTGTAATTAATATTTTTTATCAAAATAAATTGTACGGGAAACTATCTTTATTGATTGTTAATTAACTATCTTGAAACTTTGATTGATTTCAGTTATTTCAAGCTAATATATAAATTAATTTTAATTCTAATTTCATTTTTTGAAAGTACTAACAAAATTTTTTAGTTTTTTAGTACATGAATTTATAGATGAATATATTCAATAAATGGGATTCTCTAAATATTTATGTGATAGCAAAATTATTTTCAAATTGTAAATGTTCACCAGCAAGTGTACTCTTGTTTTATGTTAGCACATTGCAACAAAGAAATTATTTCAGTTATTGATAGTATTCTGCTAATAAAGTGAAGATTCAATTATCGGGATTTAGCACCTCATCAAACCTTGAGTTAATTGGCGAAAATGTGTACATTGGAAGTAAACCAGACTAGCTGACTCCACAACAACACTACAACTAGACAAAAACATTTTTGAAATTATTTACAAGAAATTTGTTCACATTCTTAACGAAATTGCGTGGTGATATTTCAAATGGAAGTTTTTCCATTAATACATAGCATGTTATTAATTTTAAGACGCTTCTCACCTGCAGATGTTTCATAAGAAATATAGTTTTAGAGCACAAAAAACTCGATTGCCAAGATATGGATTACTCAAAAGATGATTATTTACTTGCGAAACCCTTGCATTGTGCCTAATGGAATGACTCCGTTCAAACAACCAATGTCCAGATTAAAATGTGAAGTATTACGCTGGTGCACATGATTTTATACCAGGACGTGCTTTTATATTCAGCACTTTACAGGTAAATTTATTTGTAGTTTTCAAACANTTAAATAATATGCAGGCTTGCCTATGGAAATTCGATTGTCTTCCTTTTCCATAACTATTTTAGAAATATTTCCATATTTTTCCACAATTCTTAGAACTATGTATTGACAATGGTTCTGCGGGATAAGAATTTTACTGGTTTCAGTCTTATTTAGTCTCCTTGGATCTTGTTCCACTCTGTCTCATTCAATTTTCCGGTGCGACAGTCCGCATAGCTGTGCGGTTATGAGCATTTCATGACTAACCTAATCAATGTTATTTTTCTAGCAACTGTAACCGACTTTTTTAACCCTAGCCTCCCAAGATTTTTTGGAATGCTAGACTAAATACTCAAAATATTAAAATTTCAACTAACGAAAATCCAAAAAGTCTTTGAAATAAAAATTATTAAAGGCGTCTTTTGTCTGATACAATAACAATAATTTTTGTTATGTTTCATAAGAAATATAGTTTTAGAGCACAAAAAACTCGATTGCCAAGATATGGATTACTCAAAAGAGGATTATTTACTTGCGAAACCCTTGCATTGTGCCTAATGGAATCACTCCGTTCAAACAACCGATGTCCAGATTAAAATGTGAAGTATTACGCTGGTGCACATGATTTTATACCAGGACGTGCTTTTATATTCAGCACTTTACAGGTAAATTTATTTGTAGTTTTCAAACATGTTTGAAGCAAAACTTTTCATAATTTACATGCTTAAATAATATGCAGGCTTGCCTATGGAAATTCGATTGTCTTCCTTTTCCATAACTATTTTAGAAATATTTCCATATTTTTCCACAATTCTTAGAACTATGTATTGACAATGGTTCTGCGGGATAAGAATTTTACTGGTTTCAGTCTTATTTAGTCTCCTTGGATCTTGTTCCACTCTGTCTCATTCAATTTTCCGGTGCGACAGTCCGCATAGCTGTGCGGTTATGAGCATTTCATGACTAACCTAATCAATGTTATTTTTCTAGCAACTGTAACCGACTTTTTTAACCCTAGCCTCCCAAGATTTTTTGGAATGCTAGACTAAATACTCAAAATATTAAAATTTCAACTAACGAAAATCCAAAAAGTCTTTGAAATAAAAATTATTAAAGGCGTCTTTTGTCTGATACAATAACAATAATTTTTGTTTTTATATTCGCTATGCTTTCTCACTAAATTTGATTATTTAATGCATTTTGTAACTATTTTTTAAATTTTTTTTATATTTAGTGTTGAATGCCCCCCCTTTCACACTTCTCAAAATTGTTTAATTTACAAAATAGCGAAATATTTAAAACTAAGTTTGCGCTTAGGGTCTATTTTCAAAAGTTTGGTAACTCACGTGATCATGACTAAGGTGTCTTCCCGTCATAGTTTCCCGCTTACTCCCCTCTATATTTATTTCAATTTAAGCTATTTTGAATTTTTACATCATTGAAAATATCTTTTTTTGAAATTGCATTTCTAAAAATTTACATTAAATTTTCATTCCATAAAATGATTTCAATTTCAGTTTCATTTTCACTTCCATAATCTGGAAATGGAATGGATTAGAAATTTCCATTTCTATATGCAATCCTGATAATATAAGGTATAGTAATAAGTGTATTATTTGTGTGTTGAACTAAATTAATAGTAGTTATTAAACATATTCAACAATCTTATTCATAATAATTTATAGATTGGTATAAATTTTGTTGACATCGTTGCCAATCAAAAATGTTCTATAAATTTCGTATTGGTTAGCAAAAACAAAACTTGAAATATGTATATTGTAAACTGCGAATTATTGCTGCAAATTGAAAAACTTTATTTTAAAAATCGTTTGTAATATATTTAAATATAGTTTTCAAATTGTAGAGGTAGAAAAATTTATAAAATCGCAGGCATAATCTGATAAATTGAAAAAGTATTATATGTTCCTTAGATTTGAAGGTGAGTGTTTGCACTTGCACTAACAAAGTTTTACAAGCCGACCAAATTTCCTATTGATATCATTAATAGTTTTTGAATAATATTTACCAAAGTCCGACTTTATTAACTAACACATAAGGGTTTATCAGATATTATATTTGGGCGATATTTTAAGACAAATCCCTATGTAAAACCGACGAATTAGCATTACTGTCAAAATTGAAATTTAACTTGTTATGCCCACAGCTTATGAGAGGTATTTGTTGAAGAACACATTTCTGAAATTCTATTTTTAGTATTTCATAAACATTTTTTCATGTAATTTATGTGCTGAATCTTTGATTTTTGAAATACTAACAAAGAAGAATCATTTGACTATTTCTTATTGCAGTTGTAGTTCAATCAAATATTCAAATAGTTTTCAGAAATATTGAAATGCCATATTTATTCCCAGGAAATACTACAAATAATGAAATAATGAATGCATGTGGCTATGCATGGTTTTTTGAATTTACAATTTGTTTCTCAAATGATATTGTTATACATTACAGTAGCGCCCAAAAATTTGCATAGGTTCTCAACATACACATTATTGCTTCTATTACAATATAGTAGATACTACAGCTTTGCAAACCATATAAGTACTGATTACTACTCACTTCTGAATTTTACTCATTACTCATTTCAATGAAATTTTGTTGAAAAATCAACAATTATTGATCTACTTGTGGTGACATTGAACTTCCAACATGCAATGACATGATGACCTGCACCTTCAAATCGTCATGCTTCATGTCAATATGAGCAAGTCTGGCGCCCAAATTGCTTGTGATCTCAATGTAAGTCAGTCAATGGTGTCATGTGTCATTAAATAATATGAGGAACCAGGTGATCATGGCACAAAGTATCAGCACTGCGGCTGGCCAAACAAGTTTGATAAAAGGGATTTACATCACATTAAACAACTTCTTCTGAAAAATCCCTCGTGCAAGTGCAAACAACATTAATGACATGTTGGGACCATTGGGTGATGATGTGAGCATATGTACAATGAAACACACCATTCCTAAAGGTGGATGTAAAACATTGAAACCTGGAAGAATCCCATACCTGAATGAAAAACAGGCAAGGGCACGCCTTCAGTGGGCCAATGAGAACAGGAATTGCACAGTGGACTATTGGAAAAGTGTGATGCTTAGTGACGGGAAATGCATGGAAATCAATGATGACTGTTCTAGATAAGTGCGTGTTGTAGAATGCCATGAACTAACGCCAGACCACTACAAGATGACCTATAAACATCCACTGCGTGTTATGATATGGTCTTATTTTTTGTACTATGCATGGGACGTTCTCATGTTGTCAAGGGAAACATGAACAGTGAGATGTATAAGGACAAAATCAGCAACAGAAGAGTAGTTGGGCAGCTGGAAGAGTAGCACACAAACAGTGTTAACTTGTTTCAAAAAGATAATGCACCAGTGCATGTGAGCCAAGGCACATTGTTACATTTCCAGGAACTGGGTATTTTAGTGATATTGTGTCCAGCTGCATCACCTGATCTAAATCCCATTGAAAATCATTGGGCAATTGGCAAGAAACGTCTATGCCATCTCAACAGTCGCACCAAACAAGATATCATTGCAAAATTTGTGAAAGTATGGCTCCATGATGTGGAAATTGTGGCAATGTGTCAAAAGCTAGTACTTTCAATGCCTCTCATGTTCCTTAAATGTATAATTCATGCTGTTATACTGCAAATTTTTGTTCATTATATTGATTAAATTACGAATTTTGATTCTTTCAATACCTAGGCAAACTTTTTAAGTGCTACCTTTTTTTTTTATTTTTTTTACTTCTACACAATAATGGTACTCAGATTATAAGAATCTTGTGCAAGTTCTTTTTCATCACTGTACTGCAAAAAGCACCACACTGCCTCATACCCGTCACCAGTCACGCACCATTCTATTATTAAATATTTAAGTAAGGATAATAAAGTGTATTAAATAAACAAAAATAAAAGAAAACAAACGAAAACAGCAGTGGACATCGATCAAGCTCCTAAACAGAATTAGATATTAAGGACAAAACAAACAAAAACACGCATGAAGGTATAACACTAACACAAAATGAAAGGAAAACTAAACAAGGAAGCTAAACAAAAATAAAACAAAGAACTAAACCAAATTAATAAATTAATAGACAACCATACACACAGACTTACCGAGGCGTTAAAAAAGGACAAATGAAGAATCTAAAAAAGTTTACGGGTAAATTTAAAATAATATATACATAATTAAAAACTTAGCAGTCACATCAATAATGATGGCTGGTCTTTTGGTAGGACTATGCTTTTTATAATGTACTCTATGGTTGCGTAAAAATTTGATGTACTTAGTAAGTCTGAAAATATTTGAAAGTCCGCTGGTTTTTGTGTTATTCTGGCTGCGCAGTGAAATATCAGGTGCTTGGGGTTTTCATTTTCTATTTTGCATAATCTACATAAGGGCGTCTCAATTAATCTAGAAAAGTAAAATTTATCGCGATTTATAATTCGATTCAAGGTGACTTTATATATGATTGTTTTATAATAAGGGCGAATAGTAGAGTTTCTTAATTTTTGGAGTATATTTTGAATTGAAAATTTAGTAAT
>CABFPE010000119.1:238304-250451 GCA_900660155.1 Hofstenia miamia | reverse complement strand
AATTAGTTCCAGTTGAGCTGGGATGGTGCCGTGGATTCAGTCATTGTCTATGAAGGAGAGGAACTGTGTTGTGGAGATCGGCTTTGGGCAGTAGCCCACAGAAGAATTGAAGAGGAAACGTCACATGGCTCTGTCACCTAAACAGTGATAGTCAATATTCAATTAACTTAACTAGTTAACTAAAAAGAGGAAAAGTTTGGCGGTTCAATAACTTAGTAACTCCTCACCCGCAATTTACTGAGTGATAATTACTAGCAATGATACACGGCGCAAATAGGCCAGGTGGAGGATGTTACAGAAGGTATGATATAAATTTCAGACTATTGATTACATGTTTAATTATTATTGCCTAATTTGTTAATTTTGCATCTCATAATTCCCAGCTCATGATATCACTATAGTTATTGTGTAATTTGTTAGCAGTAATTAAGAAACTATGGGAAAAGTTTGTTGCACTATGCTTTATTTTAAAGCCTGAAGTACAACACTGAGAAATGTTATACAGTCAATCACTACATTGCTATCTACACCATGCCAGTAAGATGCTGTTTTAGTCAGCAACATTTCTGAGAGGAAGACTTCTCAAACTGAATAAATTATTGTTAGTTACTCATATGGCTCAAGTATATTTTATAGATATATTCTGTTATATACAAAGGGGAACTGGCAATTTAGGATGAATATGAATTGTTGGAAGAACTGCTGTCAAGGATAGTCACTTTTGATGAATAAATAACTAAATGTTGATAATAGAGATCTCAAATGAGGGAATGTCAACATTACTTTATGCTTTCAATCAGCACTAGCATTTCTAGTTTGGATGATGCATTGTTCTTGTCTACTTCTCTCAACTTCCTTTTTAACCATTAAACAAATTCTTCTCTTCTGTTTTTATCTGTGCTAAACATGCTCCTATTACTTTGCTCACATTGTAATCTTGTATGAATGGCTTGGAATAATCTGGGGTGATAAGTGACAGAGTTTTCAATAATTCTTTCTTTATGAGGTCCAACTCCTCTTGTTCCTGCCAAGTCCATGTGAAGGGGATGTTCTTTCCCAGTAAATTTGTAATCTTTGCAGACTTTGCAGCTATTTTTAGTGTGAATTTTCTGTAATAATTAGAGAAACCCATGATCCACTATAATTATTTTCTATACTCTGGTTTTCATATGTCCTTTATCTCTTTTTCTCTGTCATCTTCCCTCATTTTTATTATGCCATATTCAATTTCTCTTCCCAAAAAGACTATTTTTGTTTTCAGGATGTCACACTTGTTTCCCTTAACTCTTAGTATGGCACTAAGAAGTTTTGTGAGTGCCCTGTCCAGTTTTTTCAGATATTATTCTATGGTCTTACTGGCTACCAAAATGTTGTCTATATATGCTGATACACCATCATCTATTTTGTGTCCACCATTTTTCAGCATATTAGCAGAAATAACATTGGAATGTTGCTGGAGCATTACATAACAAGAACACCATATATACACATTCATATAATCTGTATAGCATAATGAATGAAGTCTTCTCTATGTTGCTCAGCTCAATCAGCCCCTGCCAGTACACTTTGTACAGATCTATAGCTGTAAAGAATTTCTCTTGTGTCATATCATAGAATGTGTCTTCAATCTGTAGTAATGGGCATGCATCTTTTTTAATGATGTTATTTGACTTTCTTAAGTCAATACACAGTCAATGTTTCTTCCTTGTCAAATGAACACTGGAGGTGCTGTGCATGGGATCTTGCTAGGCTGTATGATGCAAGTATTGACTAACTCCTGTAGTATTTTGTTGCATTCTTCTTTCATATGTTCTGGCATTTACTCTACTGTCATTCTTATATTATGATCTTGTGGTTCCTTCTTACTGCTTCCTCATATTTATTTCTTTAAAATTGAATTTTCATGCAAGCTTTTTGAGGAGGTTTCTCAACTGATTTCTTTGTTCCCTTGTTAGATTTTTGCATTATTCATTTTTTATTGTAAAAAATTTTTCTGGTTGATCTTCTTCATCTCATATCACTGTTCCCAGTATTGTTATTTTGTCTTGTTTCAGGTTTACATTTCTGTTTGTACAATTCTTATTTGGTACTCTGTTGATACTGTTGTTCACTAAAAATTGGCTTGCTGGTATCATCCCTCTCTTTGTGGTTTTTCTTATCTGATCATATATCAGTATATTTTTCTTTTCCAAATTTTCAATCTCAATTTCATAGTACTTCTATTGATTTGGGAGCAGATGTACATTGCCTTTAAGTTTGAAATTGAGTCTCCTTTCAAGCTCAATTTTATTCAGTGTTGATAGTACCTCTTCCTAGACATTGATGGTCGGGTTTTGAAAAACAATTGTGCAAAGAAATCACTTCTAAGGATTAACTTGTATGCCAGTGAGTTTCTTTGTGTATCAATTATGATTCATGTGTGTGAAGAAACCATGTCCTGATTTTCAGATTTATCCTCTCTAAGCAACCTTTAGTATCCATCCTGAGGCATTGATGAGTATGTGTCTCACTTTTCCCATTGATTCTTTGTGGTAACCTAGTTGTTTACCCACTTCTCTGTAAATACTGATATTGCAGTGCTTGTATTGACCAAGACCTTCAGTACTGCCCAATTATTGTTACAGGCATGAAATTGGTTTCCAATGGATTCATTAATACCAAGGTGGGTGCTCAGCTTATAGGAGGTGACACTCCTTTCAGTTTGACAGATCTTGCTCTTCTGTCTTTGCTTTTATGTGCCCTTCCAATTCTTCTAAATCAGATAAGTTGTCTTTATCATAGAAACATTTACTATTGTATATCATGTTTATTTGTCTATGCCTTTTCTGGTGGCCTTTCAATGCACCCTTGTGCCATCACATAACTGTTTTCTGTAAGGCTTTTTTCATGCAATCTTTGGCACTCTAGTTTAGTGATTACATCATCATGACAAAGTGATTGTTGCAACCCATTTATCAATATATTAGTATTTAATTTGTTGTAATTTTTTGTATTTTTGAGTGCAGTTTTTTGATCATTTTATTATTGTCCCTTTAATCTGAGTCATATGTGTTATTGCTCATTTAATTTGCAAGGGAATTTCATGCAATGTTTTGTAAACACATAAGAGGTAATAATTTGCTGAAATTGTTATAAATATGTGAGAGAACTGTAGTGATTGCACAATATAATTTGTCTCACTTCAATTGTGTTTGATCTTTTTTGATTCATTTATATGCTAACCCTTTTTAGGTCTTTATGTATTTTTGTATAGTAAGTCTTGCTTAAGATCCAGCAACAATTTGGGAGTTACTCCATGAGTGTCTAGGGCAAAAACTAGCCCCTTAACAGTTTGCAGCCTACATATATGTGTAGGGAATAACATCTTTTAATTCAATAATTCCATTTTGTACATTCACTTAATAACAACACATTGCAAATATACTATGCTGTTGGTGAGCATGAATGCATGGTAACTACATGCCTTTTGTTTTATTATTTATTTACATGAGCTGAGATAACAGAACTCTGAGCTAAATTGTTTATTTGAGCTAGAAATTAATACTTGAGACACACAAGCACCTTGGCAAGTATGGATGGCTTCATGGATATGGCTTCAGCATGATGCCATGTGAATTGGTTATTGCTGGAAGTCTATTCTCTGTGGATAGTTTCTGTTTTTCTTTAGTGAATCAGTGAACCACAAATGTTCTTTCTTTTCCTAGAATGCAGGTCACTCTCTACAATGGTAGCTTCTGCAACCTTTGATATTAACTCCTGAGTTTCCCAGTACTGCTTTTGTAGCCAGAGCTCACCTGTGATTCTACACTACAGTTGCTGTCATGGAGCTAATAATTGGCTTAACAAGTAAATATCACACAAAATAATTGCACAGAAATGCTTAAAATAATAGTCTTTCAATTTATACTTAAAAAAGTGTGCTTTTTACTATGGTAATATACTTCAATGACAGCACCTGTAGTTATATGAGTTTAATTAAGTGAAAAATAATGATGTATAATATAATTAATAATAATAAATACATTTAATAAGAAATTCAATATCAATAACATATTAGAAATGTGTGCAACACAATAAACTATGTTTTTGTAAGATTTTATGCAATGAAAACTAGAGTGCATAATAACCCCACTTTTCTCTATCACTTCCTAAAGTTCCCTTCTACTAAATTGTGTGTAGTGCACAAACATTTTGCATTAGAGTTTTAAACCTAAAACAGATGCTAATTTAAATAAGTTTTTCTTAGCACAACTTTTTTGTTGACTTAAATAATGATTTTATAAATATACATAGTTAAAATTTATAAATCAAAAATAATTTGCAATAGTTTCAGGGATGCCATCACTCTCACCATTCAAGTCTGTGTAAATAAGAAACAGAAAGTTGGTATAAGAAGTTCTCCCTCCTCTTACTTCTCAAATCTAATATTGATCACACAAGTTCAAAAATATTGAAATAATGCTGTTGGGTTGAGGAATCTGACAACTTTCATGAAAATAAATTGTGCTTTCATTAATATTAAAGTCAAATAGCATTTAGATTAGATTTAATGGGTTTTTCACCTACAAGTTTTGCAATATGGCAAATGTGTTGCTATATTACACCATGAGTAAAAGATTATCAATTTATGTATATTTTTGCTTTATGGTGCACATTTTACATGATAAAATAAAATTATTCACAAGCTTTATGTGCTTGTGACTTGCAGCACTAATAGATGTCATTAAGGAAAGTCAAAAATAAAGCATAAGCAAAGCTTACTTTTAACAAAAAGTAATAAATATAAGCACTTATTTTTTAGGAACAAAAATGGGTAAGAATAAACAATCACATTCTGTTGCTAATGCAACTAAATAGAATATAGGTTCTGGATGGTAAACTAAAATGGCAACAGCAGCCATTTCAGTGTAATCACAGCAGAAATATTCAAACTAAAATAGCACTGTATATACAAAATTAAATTCATCTAATTAAGGATATTGAAACATTGTAAATTACTAAGTCTATAAATAATGGTGTCAAATTGAATTGATAGTAATTATGCCACATAATCTATTAAAAATTAATGAAGTGTTGAAATTTAAATACACAACCATGGTAAATTTTAATTTTTGGATAGATAAGTTTTAACAAATAGGAAAATCATAGCCTTGAATAGATTATAAATTCCATTGGTAATTATTGAAAATGATGTCTACAAGTTGCTTGAGAGTTTATCATAATTGAAAGTAACTAAAAATTGAAGATTTGAATTGTTTTTACTTAAAGTATTTCATAATTAAGTTTTTTAAATAGTAGAAAAAAATAATCTAATCTTTTAAAAAAACATTAAATTTTAACCCATATTAGCTAACCCCATGCCATTAATTCTCTTACCTCTGCAAATCCTATCACTTTATCATTATATTTTACTCCTCCTGCTCATTTTCTTTTATCATTTTGTACATAAAGTTCATTGAAATCTTTCATTTCTCAAAGAATTGCAAAGCCATTTTATCTGAGATTAGTAGTATGTCTCTGTTAGCTTGGTTTATCCTTGTCGACAATCAATTACAATATTTATGAGTAACAATTTACCCGAAAATTGTCCATTTGTTGTAATTGATTTAGAAAAACTGAAAATTAAAATGTTTTTAAGTAAGTTTTCAATAGAATTCAAATTTAAGGTAATAATGGTTTTTCATCTGAGTTATTGTGATTGAGTTTTGTGAATTCATTCGAGTTCGAATTTTTAAGTTTTCGTTGCTCGAAAAACAGTTGTCGAACAGAATCAAAATGCACATTTGCTAATATTGGTTTGAATCAACTGATCCTAACAAATTTTTATGGGCGAGCCTCAGTTTTAGTTTAGTTTAGTCTTACTTGATAAACGATTAAATGCAATTTGTTTGCTTGCTAACACCTGAACGTATTATTTATCATGTGGCATACATTTTTTATTTAGTATTTTGCATAATAATGTATTGCATTTTTGTAATTAGAATGAACTTGTTTTTTCAATTAATTCAGGTTATGCATCAAGTTAATTTTAGTTTCCTAATGCATATGTACAACTGATCTATACATATATTTTATCCTGAAAATTCTCAAGCAATACACAAATTTGCAAATTTGTACTATGTGTGTTATTCATAAGTCCTTAAGTATATTTCAATGATTTTGATTATTATATCTAAACAAAATTGAAGTTATTCAGTTTTAGCATAGAGCGTTTTTGTTGAAAAAATTATTATATAATTAACGCATCAGAGCCT
The DNA here is from genome assembly GCA_900660155.1 of Hofstenia miamia. Taxonomy (NCBI): domain Eukaryota; kingdom Metazoa; phylum Xenacoelomorpha; order Acoela; family Hofsteniidae; genus Hofstenia; species Hofstenia miamia. Next base: position 244,197 of record CABFPE010000119.1, on the reverse strand, counting down.
GCCTTTGTGTTTATGTATTGCTGTATTTGTTTATATTTATATATAGCGGCGACTTGTACAAAACTATAGGGAATTAATATTTATCGACCTATTGACCTTCTAAGGGTTACAATGTGTCTCTCAGTTATGGGTAATCAGGCGAAAGTGAAGACGGGGGGACACGGATGAGGACGCAGTTTTTTAAGCAATTCTTAATTAATATGTTGCAATTTATACAAAAATATATTTAAAAAAGTCATCTAGCCCTTAAATTTTCAGAAAACGTCAAGACGGACAAAACGGTAAAGGAAACGGTTCGAAACCAAATAATAATTAAAACAATGCTAAATAACATAAATCATTATATCATATTTACAATTCGGATTAAGGTATAGAATAGGGTGCATGCGGATAAAATAAACACTAATACAAGGTAAACAACGAATTTATAGCTAGCGTGACCGCATTGCATAAATTTTTAATGCATAAATAATCATTTCCCTAATATTGTTATAAATATATTTTGAATAGTGCTTATGTACAGTATCGGTGGGTGCAATAACCATGGGTCTGTCGATATGCAATTGTTACTGAAAATTTAAATAAATATACTAAAAGTGTTGTGTAAAATGCATTTAGTATAATTCGTATAAACTTATATATTTCCATACTTATTGAACATGTATATGGGACTCATAGGAAGCATGTAGTGCAAGAACCCACTTTGTGCAAATTGATTCAAAACGAGAGATCGCCTTTTTGATTTTAATTTCGCGAAGTATGGGTTTTCAGATTCGAATTGTAAATATACTGTAATTGTTAGTTATTTAGCATAGTTTTAATTAATATTTGGTTTTTAATCGCATTAAACTGTGCCGTTTTGAACCGTTTTCTTTACCGTTTTGTCCGTCTTGAGGTTATCTGAAAATTTAAGGGGTAGATGACTTTTTTAAATTAAGAATTGCTTAAAAAATTGCGTAAAAACATTACCGTATTTAATCCGACCTCATCCGTGTTCCGTTTCTAAGACAGAAAAACATTCGTAATTTGCATAGATATGTTTTTTTAAAATCCTCATCATGACCGCCTTTCGAAACATAAGTTCTTGAAATTTTGCAGGGTAGTGCTCTTTATAATACCTACCATTTTACTAAATATATTTTTGTTTGAAGGAATACTGCGGGGGCAATGATTACAAAATAGGTATTTTGGGAAAAAAGTGCAATTCCCACCAAATGTAAGGTTTTTTCATTTTCCACAGCAAAAAGAACTATAGAATATTTATACGTACTAATCATTCCGTTACGATTATTTATAGATATAAGCAATATAATAAAATACTATGTCAATTGATATATGTGGAAGATAGTCAATTTCCTACTTAATTTTCTCAATGACCCATCGCTTTGAAATTTAGCAGGTAGTCTCTCTTAGCATATAACATTAAATACAAAGTGATGTTGCGTGTTGTTAACAAAATATGACTTTTATTTTAAGATTACACCGATAAAATGACTAAATGCAATTTTGTCGAATTGTACAGCACAATTGCTTTTTTCTTATATACTACCCAAATTGTAGCAAAAAATTGCATTATGGGGCATAAAACGTGCATTTGAGACATTGTTTTTATATGTAAAACTGATTGTTCTGTTTTCGTTGCAGTTTATTAAGAATGTTTCGTTTATATTTTTGCGTAATATTATTTGAATTTAGTACTGACTATATTAATTGCAAGTTTTAATAACTACTCAGTAAGATTCATTTCAACAAAACAATACTCGTGAAAAATTTTAAAAATTGTGAAAATATGCTCGTACATTCCTAAATATTTTAACTGTTTACAATGGAAATTAAAAAATCTCCCACGTAGATAGAGCAGAATAAATTTTATAGAGTACTTTAGATGAATATATGGTCTGAAGAGTTTCGAATAAAAGCACATACCGTCTAATATTGTTCTAGTTGCAGATATAATGCACACTGCGAAATTTTATAGCAATCAGATAATTTAAGCAGATGCATCACGGTGTCTACATTTGTCTAAGACAATTTCAAAACACCATTTATTTTAGCTGAAAATTTATTTTATTGATCATTCTGAAATTTATTGTATTCATATTTTCAAATTTAATTATTATATTCTTAATCTAATGTGGTTTTAAATAACTACATAAAATGTAGTGTTAGCAATGAGTGCTTAGTAAGATGCCCTTTAGGAGTAATATTCACTGAGATTTCAATCCTTTCCGTGATTCGTTGTCGATTATCACTACGACAAGATTTTTACACCTTAACTCTAGGCTTTTGACTCTGGGAATAACCTAAGAACATAGTTAAATTCCAATTAGCAATTGAACTTCAATATCTATAAGTGCTTATTGGCACTTCTGTTAATAATGTAATGTAATGAATTTTTACTCTACATTATAGAAATTTTGGTTGCGTTGCTCATCATTTCTAATAAACAATTCGACATTGCCTTTGCTTTATTGGTGCCTTTCTCTTTGAATTTATTTATCCTAGTAAGAACTGATTTTATTCAAATAATAATATTAATCATCCGAGTATGAAGTTAATTCATACAAACAAGAACTTTATTTATAAATAAATCTGAAAAACTCAGTTTTTGCTGAATTATGACTACACGTTATGTAACACGGTCGACATTAACTGCTCAATCATGTTGAAGCAAATCGTAAGGAAAGTTATAGATACTACAGGGATTTTCTTGTCGAATACGACTATATCTAAGGATTTCCCCACATCCGGGTAGATGCTCAAGCTAGGAACTCTGCTGAAAATACCGAGAAGCGCAGAGTATGCAGGTCAGATTTGATAATCAAAGAGGTCACGTCTGAAGTGCAAGTGAACTCATCCTTCTTGTAAAACGAAAAAACCTTGATAAGGATATTCCTTCTGATGTTATTCGTTCTACTAGTAGTGTATGCCTTAATTACCAACTGATTGTTATTGATAATGCCGTACTAGACTGGAAAATGCTTTGGAATGATTTCTAGATACTTCTCTTTGCAAAACACAGTTGTTTATGTTCAACGCTGTAAAAGTCAATGCCGCAGTTGGCTGAAGATTATATAATCAAGATCGCTGACGACTCTATGCTTGCGTTTCAATTTGTTGCTGATTTGAAACAAAGTGATTGATTTCATTAAAGAATCACTTGAATTAATTGTTGTTAGGATTTTCTTTTTGCGCAAACTGCCGCGAATTTGTCCGCAATTTTTTCCATCAATAAAAACTTCACTGTTCTCTAGATCCTGAAATGTATTGAAAAAGCCCTCTGACTTAAAATGAGACAGGTTCAGCAAAATCCTCCTTGAAGACAAATGCAACTGTTACAACCCAACAGCATTGGAGATTGCAAATAAAGACATCTTACTGTTTTGACAATGTTCTTATTTCAGTTTACACGTTAATATGACTCTAGCTTCGATTAGAGATATGATGAAGAATAGCTTGTTTTGATTTATTATATTGCCGAATATCGACGCAAAATAGTAATAGAGAATTGTAATTTGATATATATATATATATATATATTGCAATACAATTGCAAAATTCATTATATTTTATTTCGGAATTGAAGAATTTCTATGAATCAAAAAGAGATAAAATGAAACATTTAGTAAGTTTTGATGTAAAAATCTTTTTTCAAATATTCCAGTAAAACCTACCATAAACATATGTTAAGAACAATAAATGATTCAGCATTGCTCATTTCAAAACATGTGCTAGAAAAAGTATTTGCGATGGCCTGCTTGAATACATCTTTCATGTTTAACAATAAAATTTACCAACAAATAGATGACATGGCAATGGGCTCACCATTAGGCCCACTAATGGCAAATTTTGCAATGAATATGATAGGATCAAATTTTCATAATGAAACAATTGTATTTTACAGACGCTATGTAGATGATATATTCGCTATTTTTAATAATAAAGAAAAAGCCCATTGTTTTTTAAAGAATCTTAATCTTAAAATTGAAAATATCAAACTTACAATGGAGGAAGAAAAAGAAAATTCAAGATGTTAATATCAAAAATTATTATAGCGATTTTACTTCTGAAGTATATATTAAAAAACACATATAGGCCTTTACATACCATTCGCTTCTTATTGTCCATTAAAGTTTAAGACCAATACTATAAAGTGTTTATGTGAAAGATTTATAAAAATCTTATCGAATTTTGAATTACTGGCAAAGAGCCTGGATGTGTTATTTTCGACATTCCGAGAAAATGCTACCAGAAATAACATCGAAATGCTGAAATTCAAATTATATAATCGATGTAGATAAAGAAAACTCAAACAATTATAAAGAGATTGTATATTGGAAATTACCATACGTTGAAAGTAAACAGTTTGTTATTAAGAAAAAGATCAAGATTATCAAGGCAAGATTAACATCATCCAAAATATGACCTGTTTTATACATTTTTACAAACTAATAATTTTTTTAATGACAAAGATCGAATCCCAGGATCCTTAGTTTCATCCATCATCTACAAATATACTTGTGATAGCTGTAGTAAGCTAAGCTTTGTTGGAACTAAACGACATTTTGGCATTCGAATTAAATAAAATATAAACGGCCACCTAGAAATATTCAACCACCATCATGAATTGAAGAAACAAATTTCGAAATAACCAAGCGAACTGAACAAACTAAGATCTGTGAGGCATAAATTATAAAACAACATAATAAAAAACATTATAAATGAGCAATGAAATTTTATATTGTATGTAATGTAATTAACTTAACGTGTAGTGTAGCATTAATTATTTTTTACCGCCATTTGTTTTGTGACGAATTAAATTATATATNCAATACTGCTGTCAACACTCAGACTCTTGAGTCAATTAACATCAACCTGCCTGGGTTAGCCACTGTTACTGACAATCATGTTAGTTTCACTTTCTCTCATAGGGCAACCACACTAGCTGAGATCAATGAAATTTGGACGTCACTAAAAGCAGACAGGAGCCCTGAAACTGAGTGGCCTACTATCAAGATCCACAGTCCAAATTTACAGTACTCAAGATCCATGGAACAACTACTTATGGAACTGCACATATCCTATATCTAGCAGGATCAACAAAACTTTGCAGAAAAGTTATTCTCTGAAAAGTTTGCCCCAGCTATCCAATCTTGTGGAGCCATTAGGATCCTCTTGATTTTTCTGACTAGCAATCCCCAGCTTCAAGTACCTCTTGACCAACATGCTTGAGAGAAGTTAGTAAAGCTGTGCAGCCATGAACTAGTGATTTGTCCCATTGCCTGGAAAGTGAAAAATTGGCTGCTGCATGCATGCTCTTTACCAGTGTAACCTGGCAAAATGAAAAATGCAATGGAGGGCTTTGAGAAATACTACACAAGGTTGATAGGAACCAGCAGTCCTCTAGGGCACTTGCCACTGCAAAGGATTGTGAATCATCTTGGTGTTGCATTTTCAGATATTTTTTTTGATACCCTCAAAAAGTACATTTGGTAAGCCATGTCCAAAACCAAGTTTCAATCACTTAATTCAGAATACACTCTGCTCTGCATGAGTTGTCTTATCCATTTAGAGCCTGGGTCCACACAGCAGTTCTTGGAGCTTGCCAACAATTACAATATTCATATGAAAACTAAGATTCTTTTCAACTTAGAGAAGATGAACTACCCTGAGAGTGGCTACAATAAAATAGCAGAGACAAGGAGGCATGCAGTCAAAGATGATGAAGTGATTCCACTCACAGTTATTGAGCAAATGATGTGCTCCCCAGAGCAATTCTACTGTGAAGAAGAGCTATTGTCTTCATTAGCTGTCAAGGTCTCACCTGGCAATAAGGCCCTAATCAAGGCCATTAATTTGCAGAAGTTTTCCAGAGTCACAACCTCCCCTGTCG
>CABFPE010000119.1:193708-221968 GCA_900660155.1 Hofstenia miamia | reverse complement strand
AAAATTGGTTACATTTTGAACAAAAGATTGCAACAATTCTAATTTCATGTTAGATATTTTATTGAACTTCATCACTCAGAGTCATTGTGTAATACAATTTTACAATTTATACACATTTGCTAAAAATTGTTGTCTTTTTACCTCTTGCATATTTGCTTTGATTGATATTAATGCACTTGGAAACACGTTCTAATGTAAATAACAAATCATTTTTCATTGGAAATATTTGGGTTTTTGGATCTATGAATTATTTCCCTTGAAACATGTTGTTACATGTTTAACTATTGTTACAACAAATACGCCTTAAGTGAAATTTGACAACAAAAATATCAGTTTGCCTAAATCCTAGAAATCAGAAATAAAACTTCGTTAAAGAATTAATTTGCTCAATTCCCAGTAAACATAAGACTGTCGTAACGACGTCGCTGAACGACATAATAACAGCACTAAAACGACATTACAAAACAACGTCTTTTCACAATAAACCGATAAACTATCAATAAAAATGCAGTTTTTAAAAAATTTATCTTCAAATTGTCATAATACTAAAATTATTCCTATTTTTAAATATTTTTTGCTAGAAGGAATTATACACCGCCACTAATCCGCACTATAAATGCTACTCAAACAACTCAACGCCTATTAAACGACAATACACCACAAAAACGTCGTCGTTAAAACAGTTCTATGTTTACTGGGTTTAGTTTTGTTAAAAATATTTCGTCGTTAGATGGCGTCCAAAAGAATCACTTCATTTCCATCTGTTAAAAAGTCATGGGTGTCCCAATGACACGTGCTAGTGCTCTTCTTAACTACTCAAGACGTTGTAAGCCGTGAGCTAAGCAAGTGACATGCAGTAAATCTAGGAACAGATTCTTGAGATCATGGCCACATTTGATCATACCTATAGGATGCACCTTCCAATACTAACAATTTGAAATTGCGTGAAAAAATGCGTTATTGCATAATGCAATAAAATCCTGGCTCTAGACAAAAGTAATAGACGAATTGTTTGCATTTGTAAGTTTGTTGAGGGAATTCACTGTCATTAATTGTGAGTAATTTAACAGGGTCAACTCCAGGCTTGCCATTGTGTGGATTTCTTCACACAACAGCTAACACAACACGACAGTAAAAGTCTGTTATGTCACACAACATACACAACACAATAAAAAGCATAAGAACCACCATTCTTTACTACAAGATTTTTTAAACAGCAGAATATGGTTTTCATTGCAGTTGAAATAAGTTGAATTCAAAATTCTTACATCCAAAGCAACAACATTTCTTATAAAAATCCTCTTAGGGAAGGAACATAGCAAAATCTAAAAAAGTATAATTCAAAAATACAGTTCAATAAGCAAAGTAATGAACATTTATTTGTCTTAATTCGGCATTTTCTATCAAGCCATTTGTCAGACCTGGAGTAGTGCATGCTTTCGATAAGATATGAAACAATTTGTTATCACACAATCTCATTTAGAAAATACAAGATCTACAAAAAATAAGCAAAAATATGCCCGGTCCCAGGACGGTAGCATTCAAACCAACTCTTTTAGACCAATTAGATGATCCATGCCAAAAGAAATTATTCAAGCTGAAATTGAAAACCCTAATAAAATAGAAAATTTAATGCCTAACATTTAAAAATTTATGCATGTATGTAACTTATATTAACCCTAAATCGCCTGGCGTCCTTTTTAAAGGACAACCGTTTTTCCAAATTTACAAAAATTTTCTCCAAGCCTATTTGCAAATTTGAATATCTTGAGGCATGGACCAGTCTATTGGGAACATGCTTTAATGCAATGTTGGAAACTGTTGAAAAAATTAACATTTTTCCTTCAAAAATTAGAATTGTTGAAAAAGATTTAATAATAATAATATAAATTTTCTCTATGCCTAATGTTCATTTATTTATAAGATTTTGAGCGCATGGAAGTAAACAAGAACTTACTGACTGTTTCATGATATGCGCAAAGATATTCTAAACCAATTGAGGCATGCTGTGTGGAAATTCAGGATAACAGCAAAAAAGAAAAAGGAGATTCTCCTTCTATCAATTTTATATTTGCAACAAACATACTCTTCTCCAACTCAATTTAAGTTTTGCACTTTCAATGTGTAGATGTTATTATAAGTGTATATACCAAACTTTGGTTTAGCAAACCAAAAAATTAAAAAAAAATCCAGTCGCATTTACATCTCTGTAAAACTAAAGTAGTCAAAATTTATTAAACTCTTTTTAAAACTACAGATTGCCGAAAACTAAGAAGCAAAAAACATTTGGATGTTGGTGAATTTTTTAACATTTTCGTCATCAAATTTAAACTATGTCTAACATCTTAAGTTAATGAAGGCATATGTATAATAAATTAGTTGTATTTCAAGCATATTGTAAGATAATATTCACATTAATAACCCTACTATTGAGATGTTACTTCTATTACTTATAAAAAATGTTGAACACTTACAAAAGTGATATTAAAGTGTCAAAATTTTTAATATAAAAGACTTCTTTATAAAAATATTAATGACACTGTTTGCGAGACAAATGAGTAGGGAGTGTGATTGTGTCAGAGATGGAATTGGATCGGATCTCGGATCGGTTCGGATCTACATTTTGAGAAAATTTCGGATATGTTTTGGATGAAAAATTTTTAAAAATTCTGTATGTTGTACATATTATACATTACGCACATTTTTACATTGGATGCCACTTTAAGTGTGTTAATAACTTCAATCTAAGTGAAATTTTGTAATTGAATTTCATTGTTCATGCTACAGGTTCCGCGTTATTCTTTCCAACAACTTATAAAATTGCGATTTATGTTAGCCATCACATAAAGATAAAATTGTAAAGCAACCTAAAACATTTGTTTGTATAAACTCTCAAATGGAAAAGCAGAAGAAACACAGAGAAGCAAGTGGAATACCTGAGTTGCTGCAAAGACTGTCAAAATTTAATGATACTATTATAATTTGCGATGTTCTTGAATCAAAAATTCTCATGTGGGATGCACCATAAACAACTTTGATCAATTTAGTTTTCATAAGATTCGTGTTTCTTATAATCACTAATACAAACATTTTTATAGAGCCATACCTTTGTCATAGCAAAAATAAGCAAGAATTTATTTAATGTTGTTTTTATAAAATTTCAAATTTGTAATCCAATCTAGTATCCAATTTCAATGATTGGTAAATTTCGAAAGTTATAATTAATTTTGATCAATTTCCACTCATAATCAAAGTCCCTCCAATCACAAACGCACTTGCTTGTTGTGAGTGGACATAAAAAATGAATTTCAGCCGTAGCCGTAATTGTTTACTATCGTAGATGCGTTTCACTACTACTAAGCGCAATACTGTAATTTTCAAGGCAACAATTAAAAATGTCCATAGTTTGAAAAATTACAGAAAATCATAAAAACGGCTGTTTAAAAAACAACAATACAAATTATATTCATGGAAAAATTGTAATGTTCAAAAATTTTTAAACGAGTGGATAACTAAAAGTTCAACATGTCCTGGACTGAGGCCATTTCTTTTATCAGTAATAGTGTTTCCGCATCCACTAAGCACTCTTTCACATCCATTTTTTGTTGCTAATTCACCATGTAAATGTTTGGCAATAACGGCAAATTTGGGGTACTTAATGCGACCTTGTGATTTTCAATAATTAATTATAATGTAGCGTCATGAGACACTTCACTAGTTTTGAGTCCTGATATATAAATATTAATACAATTCATCATTATATGATAAATTTTTTTTGTAATTCTCTCTTGGAAAAGGGCAGTGGGGCGCATTAGGGTTGTGATCTTACACCCCCTTCCTAGGTCCCTGTATTCTTAATATTACAATGCATTCTGTGTACTTCTTAAGCATACATATAAATTAAAATATATTGTGATGGTAATATGCATACATATACAATAACATCACTTTTATTATAAGAGTTCAAAACTGAAACAACATGTAATCAATTGCAAATTAATATATTAAAATATGACGGCTCTTTGGCCGTATCCGGCTGTTCGTGGAGTCTACGGCCAGCTAATGGCCAAACTGTGGTGGCGGCTATGGCCGCAGCACACTAGCTGGCGTTTTTTTGACGGCTATAAATTTTGACTTAAGGATGTCCAAAAGACAACTTCTTGTTATTAGAGAAGTAAGCAAAACAAAGCCAAAACATATCAAACAGTTCATCACTAATTTACTATTCATCATAATGCTAAGCAAAACAGGGAAACTTCTAAAATCTAAATGTGCCATAACCTTCAGTTGGAAAAGCTAAACAAAGTTTAATGAGAGAGTGCAATGAGCATTCAACGTGGTGTACCAATTATTGTTTCGCAATATTGGTCAAGTACCTGCCAAATTGTTAGTTTTATTTGATGCATAAAAATTCTAGTGTTGGAAACATTTTCACAATGACTATATATCAGAAATATTATTGGCATCTTTTTTAAAGTTCTGTATTTTCAAAACTACATATTTGTTTTTACCATTAACTGTTTTGATGATTAAGTCTTAATTTGCTGTGATATAATTGAGTCCTCACCCACTTCAAAAATAAGCAAAATTTGAGATTGTACTATAGAATTATTCTACATTTAAGTAACAATTGAGACATATTGTGAGTAAGCAACACCTAGATTCAAAAAAATATGGCAGAAGTAGAAGTATTCTTTGAAGAGCTGTCTATAAAAGAAATGACAATTAATCCAGATTATGATTTCTACCAATTAATAGCTGATACAGGTAATTTTTTATTTTCATATTGTAAAACACATTTGCACATAGTTATACTTTCTCTCCATTAAATGAAGAATTTGTAGAGGACACGATTAAATAAAGCATTACTAAGTGTCCAGGAAGTCCAAAGGCTTTCCTCTGAAATCTAGAATTTCATTTGTCCCCAAAAACGTTTATTGGGAAGATTCTGAAAGTAATTTGATAATTATTTGGGATTGAAGTAATGAATTTTGTAAAATACACTTAGAAATATATTCCAGAGATGATATTTAAGAAAGATCCTATAGAATTCATTACTCTTAAATAGAGTACACAGATTGCTTTTTTCAGAAAAAATTATCAAGAAACAACACTGCATGCAAATTTGTGAAAAAGTGAATAATCAATAAGGAGTGAACACCAAGGATAGTTAAAAATTGGTTTTTAATACTTGATATAAACATTTTCAACCTCAGTGATGAATTGGGACCAGAAAAAAGTTTTCTTGACAACCCTAATAGCAACAACTGGTTCTTAAGGTCAACACCAACTATTTTTAATTATCTTAACTATTTTTGCACTTTTCAGCAACTGTAATAGTTGGTGACATTTATACAAAATATATGTGCAAGATTTATATCATCATCTAATTTCATAAAAAACATTTTATAAAACTAATATAGCTGACAAAATCTATATATAAATGCTTATATATTTCATTTTGAAGACAGATGGAGCATTTGTACACTGTTCATTTTTGTAGTTGAAGTTGTAAATGTGATGTATCAGGGTGTACATTTCATGTTTCATTTTGACTTCATATCTTATCATAGCACTATTTTACAAATAAAAAACTAATTGTCTTAGAGCAAATAATTTAACTATTTTAGATATCTTAAAAACTATATAGTGACTATTTTGTGGGTTTTTGGTTCCTAGTGATGACCTATGCCTTATGCACATACTATTCATCTCCTGCTTCTAACCAATGCTGTGTTTTCAAACTCCAATGTACTTTTAGTTTGCCTTACTAAATATTCAATTAGTTTAAGAATCTAGAATTTTTACTTGTACAGCTTCTGCCATACTCATCAATTATTTCACTCTTTTGTGTCATGACATGTACAGTTGATCAACCCCCAAGTTAAGTTGTATACTCTTTCTGTTGCTAGTAACTTCCTGGTATCTTGTCTATTTATTTCACTCCTAAGAACTTGCCCCTTCCCTTGATATCCTCCATCTTATCTGCAATGCTTGTCATCAAACTGCTTTGCCTGTCTCTTATTACACATCTAGATGTGTACTGTTTCATAATTTCCTAATCCAAATTGAAACCCAGACTCTACTTGTCTTCCCTAGTGTCTCCACCTGTGTATGTAATATCTCCCTGAACTATCATATATCTTCTGGTAATAAATTTATCATAGGTAACTCCCTACTCACAATTTTTCTCTAACTTATATATTATGATAGCCTCCTTTAGTCTTAATGTAATTAGGATTAAGCTAAGTGCAAACATTAGTGGTAGCACTTCCTCTTAAACTTGTAAATATAATTACAACTGACTAAACTACTTCAAATGCTTCATTTTTCCATTTTTGAGCCTCAATTATATTTTTTTCATGCTCTTACCTAGTGAGCAACTTCTTATAAAAAGAGACTACGAGTACTTAATTGTTACAGATTGATCAAAGTAGTAAATTATGTGCTGCTCAATACTCTTTGTTCATTAGGGTGGTTCTTATTTTAAGGAATGTTTAAAAGTGATATCACTAGCCCAAATTTGGATAGTTTTGAATAGAACTTGCAAAAATTTTTTCCAAAGTTTAATTATTATGTATATTTTTATCAATCTTATTTATTTTGAGAATATGTACAGTTGACACATGTGAACAGATGAGAAGAACAGAGCACCAATTGAGTGTTACAAAAGAATCCATCAAGATGAGAAGGGTCATGGGAGGAGAAAGTTGGAGAAAAATGTGAGATATGCATGTAGTACTGGATTTATGCAGCACTGGAAATCATCTGTAGCAGCATAGACAGCAAAAGTAAGCAAGTTATTACAGAAGATGGATGCTAAGAGTGTCACAAAAGCAAATAGGTTAGTGCATGGGAGGTGCTGAAGAATAGGGGAGACAAGAAGCTAGGCAAGAAAGAAGCCCAGCATATGAAAATTTAGAATATAGTGCTTAAGACAATGCAGCAAATAGGTAAGATTAGGACAAGTAGAGCATTCCAGCAAATTATAGTAGAAGCATTCTATCACAGACTGTTTGTAGAAGAATTGTGCAAAGGTAAAGCAGGCAAGAGAGAATATGAAGTGTGAAATCCAAGAAGAAATATGCTACAAAGAACTTGATGCTGGTAAGGATGTAAAAAGCTATGTGAAGGTATATAACAAAGTGAGGGAACATAGATAGAGAGTGAGCATCTCTCACTATGTTTACATAAATTGCAGAAGGGAGCACAAATGCCACATTGAAAGAGGCTTCAAAGCAAAGTAAGAACTGGAAGGTATGGGCAGAGATGAGATGTGTGGAAAGTGAGTGCTTTGAGTAGATGGTAGTGGGAAGGATATTCCAAACACAGGCTAATAACAAAACAGTTTTATCTCAAAGAAGCAGAAACAATGCAGAATGAAGAGTAATGCTTAAAAACCAGGAAGTAATAGAGAACTGCAAGTGAAGGAAGTCCAACTTAGCAATGGCATGGATAGACTATAGGAGGGCAATTACATTAAATACATGTGCAGCAATGACATAATCAGTGGGAAGTGCTCCTAAGAGGAAGGATCTGGGGGACATGCAATTGAGCAAAGATTAGGATTTTAATGTAGAATATATGCACTTAAAAGTGATAGAGAAGAAAGAACAGATCATGTGGCAATGGCAGCAAATCTAATGTGAAAATACAATCAGATGACAAGGAATGACATAATGGATGTATCAGAATAAAGACAACAAATGTATTTCTATATTAGTACAAAATAGTCTAGAGGAAAAAGACAGAGGGCATTGGAAAACTACTGAAGCAGGAAAACATTCAGCCTAAATACAGATGTGGATAGCATCAAGGTGACAATGGACTTGTAAGAGTTGAGAAAGGTGTAGAAACAGAGACATTTAGATTACATGAATAAGAATCTAAAAACAATAAAACTACTTTATTTATCAAAAGCAGCTAAAGCTTTGCAACTACTACTCAAAATTATTAGGATGAACAAAAATATAGATGAAACAAGGTGAGTATCTATAACAGATAAGGAAACAACAGGGATTTTTGTAATTAACATAGGAAATTAGGAGAGACCAATGTTATGATAAAGGAGAAAATTTAAGCTTTAAAGGGGAAGAGAAAAAATCTAAATAATAAATAATTATAGGGAAATTAGCAATATAAGTAGTATTAAAGAAGGGATAGTAGAAATGAAAATTTTAGGAAAAGCAGTAGAAAACATCATGCATTTTGATTTGGTAGGATGACATTTAAAATGATTACAATATAGTTAGTCAACTAATCTATCCATAATTGATTGAATGACAGTGAAGGAGCCAGGACTGAGGGATTAGTTTACAATGCCATCAGCATAAAGATTCAGAGGTAGGGGTTGACACACAAATGAAGATTTGGATAGTAATTTGATAAGTCAAGCATAAACAGAGTTAGGGAAACAAATATGATGGGTACTAGTAAAATAATGATTACAGAAAATAAAGCTAATGACAAGAAAGAACAAGTTTGAGATGGTAACAATGTAAGTTTGAATAAGAGACATTGAAAGATAATAGACATTTTGGAAAGAATAGAGATATGATAACAGCAAGTTATAAGGTGCTTGTTTAGGTCAATATTTTAAGATGGTGTTTGTGAAGGTGGTCTTCCATTGAGAAGAAAATTTTCAATATAAGAAAATGTCAGAGAAAGGATACTGGAGAAGCAGAGTTAAAACCTCTACAGATTTGTTGAAAAACAGGCCCAACAATTTTAAGAAGGTTGTAAATTGGAATGTAGATAAGAAGGTGCAACAAAATGACCAAGCAAGACAAAAAATATTAGCAAAAAAATTGTAGAGAAGATTAGCCTTTAGAAAGTCAGTTGAGGCACAGGTGCCATTCCAGGATAGTACTAAATGTAGACAGGGGTGAGGGGATATGCCTTTTTTAGAAAAAGACAAGGCATCCTGTAGAGAACATGCAGACAATTCAGATCAATTCTAACTTTAGCTTCATCAGGCAATGACAGCAAATGGGAAATAGTGAGAGAAGAGTGTGGTATAAGCAGAATCAGCTGTGTTGAATGTGTGAATGTTATGTGATTAATAGGGCAACCAAAGTGCTATATGGTTACTTTTTGTTTTTTAAGCAGCATTGCTTGAAATATACTATAAACACATTTATAGACAGACATAGAGAATGAAATCATTAAAATATGTTGTGACTTAAACTTGGAGACTAGCAGAGTGAGTAAAGCAAGGAGGCTAGGCATAGTAGGAGTACATAATTTGAAATATTAGGAACAGCAAGTTGAAGTAATCCCAGTAGAAGGTGGATCACTAATAGCAGTAAGCAAAAAGTATAAGCACTATGTAGAGGAGTTTGGATTGCAAAAGTGAGAATGTAGCATTATTAGCAATAGCTAGAATCTTAAGACGATCTTTCAAAAATGTCACTGAGTCAAGTTGTTAGGAGGAATGGAGCAATAATTGCTGTAGCTTGCATAAGATATCAGATATTTAGATTCATTCTGCATTCAATGATGTAAAATAATACACTGTGAACATAAAGCCTGAGTACAACCTAATTCATATGTAATGATTTAATTACACAGTTTTACAGGGTCATAGGGCATAGTACTCAGCAGGAGGGTCACAATACTTTAAAATGGTTTACTTCAAGAGAATAGTCTTATTATTTTGATTATTCTGAAGACTAGGATTTTTCTGCCACCTTAACATGCTTACTGAACTATTTGAACAATTCAGGCATGCATGCTTAAATAATTGTCATGTTACAGACATATATTAAGAGGCATATGGTGGAAATTGCAGTCATAATCAAGTGAGCAATGGAAAGTCATCAAAACTCCACTGTAATTTGTGAAAATATTCAAACAATAGACCCTAAGAAGCATTTAATGACCTTGGCTTTTAAATTTTATGAAATTTTGCTAAAAAATTTTGATTAAACCAAACAAAATCTGACAAGGGGACACTCTAAGATTGATCCCTCTTGTATAAGCCTCTGCATACATTTAGAGATTAATAAACATAAACTTTATTAACTATCTCATATTTAAAGGGTTATATTGCTTGGATAGGAAGAATTATATTTCAATTAAAAAGCTTAAGAATTATTCTTGTAGAAGGACTTTTCATTTTAAATGAAAATTGTATTAAACATTGTTAAATTTTTCAGTCAAATCACAACACTTTGCTTTTAATTTTCCAGCAACAATATGCTCCTAACATAATATTTGCAAGTACAGAGCAGCAAAGCAAACCCACTTTAAATATAAGGAAACATTTTTAGTTGGTTGCTTATATTATATAAGTATTCAAAAGTGCTTTTGTTATTCAAAAATTTCTTCAGCAGCAGTAGAAAATTTTATATTTTTAGCTGTGCAATAAGGATAAGAAAATATAAAATCCAATGGTGCCATTAGAGTTATAGTTTTTCAATGGCTCTATAAGTGAAATTATTGTTGTAACTAATGTGATTTGTAAATCATTGTTGAAGGTGGACTTTACAAAAAACATTATTACAATGTTGTAAAAGATAACAGAAAAGTTGAAGGTTTTTTTAGAAAATTTAAAAATGTCCAAATTAACTAAATACAAATGCCTTTTCACATAGAATTAATTTCTAAGAAATGCTTGAGTAAATGATTAGCAGAATGTAAATATGCTCTTGTTGAGATCTTTTTATTTAGGTTTTCTACATTAAAATTACTAATTGCAATAATCTACTTTAGAGATGGATAAATTAATGAATCAATGGCAATATTTTTACATGATTTCAATGGATGACTAAGCAAAAGATTCAAATATGTTCACCTTAATTTACAAAATTAATTAACAATATTTGGTTAAAACATAGTCTTGGCAGCAGCAACTACAATTAACTGTTTCTTTTTATGTAGATAGGCTACCCACAATCCTAATGTTTGCCAGCGCAGAAGTCAAAGGTAGCAACCAGATGTGCTGCACAACAGTGCACACCACTAAGAGCATTTTCTAGATGAAATTAATAGAGCAGAAATTTCTCATTTGCATTGTGCATTCCAATTTTAGAGATTTTAATATTTCTGATACAAAAGCATTTAAAAGTGTTTACAGGCAACCATCAAAATTTAAAATATGTCTAAATGGTTTAAGGTTAATTTGTGCATGAAGTTAACATGGTTTAAAGAATTATTATCCTCCTCAAGGGCTTCAGTGGTGAAAGTAAAGCTATTGAAAGGAGCACATGCTTGCATTTACAAGAATTGTTCTTAAAATGTACACAATTGTATTTGGTAGCCAAATGCAAACTTTTACAGTAGGGCTTGACATTTACTACAGGGGGTTTATCACCCAGGCATACAGCTGTTACTTGAAAAAGTTTGTGGGGGTTACTATATTTATATATTGCACTTTTATATATATATTATCATACTTGAATTTTAGGTGGCAATCTTGGACTTTGGACAGGATGGAGCTTCCTCATTGCAGTTGAATGTATTCATATGATCCTTGAGTTAGTAGCAGTCTCATTTATTACATTGAAGAAAAAGAAGGCAAACCTTCCAGTTGAAAATAAGGATATTGACCATTTCTAAAGCATTGACATATTTGAGATAAAGATGTAATGCAAAACAATATTTTTTAAATTGGAATAAGCTATTTGCTAACTTTTGAAATTTACTTTTGTACATTTAACATGCACTGCTTGNTATTTAAAGGGTTATATTGCTTGGATAGGAAGAATTATATTTCAATTAAAAAGCTTAAGAATTATTCTTGTAGAAGGACTTTTCATTTTAAATGAAAATTGTATTAAACATTGTTAAATTTTTCAGTCACATTGCAACACTTTGCTTTTAATTTTCCAGCAACAATATGCTCCTAACATAATATTTGCAAGTACAGAGCAGCAAAGCAAACCCACTTTAAATATAAGGAAACATTTTTAGTTGGTTGCTTATATTATATAAGTATTCAAAAGTGCTTTTGCTATTCAAAAATTTCTTCAGCAGCAGTAGAAAATTTTATATTTTTAGCTGTGCAATAAGGATAAGAAAATATAAAATCCAATGGTGCCATTAGAGTTATAGTTTTTCAATGGCTCTATAAGTGAAATTATTGTTGTAACTAATGTGATTTGTAAATCATTGTTGAAGGTGGACTTTACAAAAAACATTATTACAATGTTGTAAAAGATAACAGAAAAGTTGAAGGTTTTTTTAGAAAATTTAAAAATGTCCAAATTAACTAAATACAAATGCCTTTTCACATAGAATTAATTTCTAAGAAATGCTTGAGTAAATGATTAGCAGAATGTAAATATGCTCTTGTTGAGATCTTTTTATTTAGGTTTTCTACATTAAAATTACTAATTGAAATAATCTACTTTAGAGATGGATAAATTAATGAATCAATGGCAATATTTTTACATGATTTCAATGGATGACTAAGCAAAAGATTCAAATATGTTCACCTTAATTTACAAAATTAATTAACAATATTTGGTTAAAACATAGTCTTGGCAGCAGCAACTACAATTAACTGTTTCTTTTTATGTAGATAGGCTACCCACAATCCTAATGTTTGCCAGCGCAGAAGTCAAAGGTAGCAACCAGATGTGCTGCACAACAGTGCACACCACTAAGAGCATTTTCTAGATGAAATTAATAGAGCAGAAATTTCTCATTTGCATTGTACATTCCAATTTTAGAGATTTTAATATTTCTGATACAAAAGCATTTAAAAGTGTTTACAGGCAACCATCAAAATTTAAAACATGTCTAAATGGTTTAAGGTTAATTTGTGCATGAAGTTAACATGGTTTAAAGAATTATTATCCTCCTCAAGGGCTTCAGTGGTGAAATTAAAGCTATTCAAAGGAGCACAATTGTATTTGGTAGCCAAATGCAAACTTTTACAGTAGGGCTTGACATTTACTACAGGGGGTTTATCACCCAGGCATACAGCTGTTACTTGAAAAAGTTTGTGGGGGTTACTATATTTATATATTGCACTTTTATATATATATTATCATACTTGAATTTTAGGTGGCAATCTTGGACTTTGGACAGGATGGAGCTTCCTCATTGCAGTTGAATGTATTCATATGATCCTTGAGTTAGTAGCAGTCTCATTTATTACATTGAAGAAAAAGAAGGCAAACCTTCCAGTTGAAAATAAGGATATTGACCATTTCTAAAGCATCGACATATTTGAGATAAAGATGTAATGCAAAACAATATTTTTTAAATTGGAATAAGCTATTTGCTAACTTTTGAAATTTACTTTTGTACATTTAACATGCACTGCTTGTATGTTAATCAGTGCTTAATAAACTGTTTTTCTTCTAATTGAGTATTGACATTGTTTTTTCTTTTTACTTACTAAAGCATTAATTTCATGTAGTAAGTTGATTTAACCTGAGTACATTTTACATTTTAGGCACAGTTTACAAGGTCACAAGCAAAAAGCAAAAATGCAATGAATAGATTTTTACCCAACCTAAAATATGTTCTGATGAGTACTTAATGTGTTTAAACCAAAATCCAAAATTCTGTCAAATAGGACACAAAATGGCCTATCTACAAATTCATTGCTTATACAGGTCTTTGCTTCATGACAATTATAATTATAAACACATTTAATAAGGAACTACACACAAAGTAGAACATATATGTAAATAGTACAAGTAATTAATTCACATATATTTCAAGTCTTCAAAATCTATAATACTACAATAATGGACTCGATTTTGTTGTTGTTCTATACACCCTTTTGCATTAGGTGATACCATACTTTGCATGTGCTAATAATATTAAATGGTTAATTGAGGAGTGTCATATGCTAAAATTGTGAATAAAAATCCTTTTATCAATGTATGATGATCACATTTATTACTTATTTTGTTCCTAAAATTTTAAGAACACTACATATGGTATATTTCAAGTTTATTCATTTACTAAATATTTATACAGCCCATTGAAACCCCTGTGCATAGCACAGGCAGTTTCCTAGTACTATTAACAAAAGTGCAATTATGTATTAGCCTTTCAGATGGCTTAAATTATTACCTCATTTTATATTGAAGAAGACACTAGTGTGCTTTTAGTGGCCTATGTAACTTCCTTGATTAAAAGAATAATTTCAGATATTGTATCTTTCTAATGTCACTTTGTACATAAATTTTCCATCACAATAAGATATAAATGGAATATATAGACCAGTATTTGTAGGTTTTTTATATATAGTTCAGATGTAAGCATCTCTTTTAAGCATAAATCTAACATCATCAAATGTCTTTGCAATAGAATAATGAAATTATTATCAACCTATGAATTAATGATTACAAGTCTAAATCAATTGTACGCAACATTTGAAGAAAATGGCTATCCGCACAATTAAATCAAAAATATCATTAATGATAAATTTAAGAACATTTATTTAAAGATAACACCAAACAATTCCAATTTAAAATCATTATATTGGCAATTACCTTTATCCATCATACAAAAATCAATCATGAGAATTAAGTTCTAAAGTAATCGAAAATTGTTACTATTTTTACATGAATTAAAACCGTTGATTTCTTTCAAAATATTGATCAGATTCCACCATCGTCAATAGTATATTTACATAATTCTGATGCATGTGCGAAGACATACATCGGTTAGACTATATGACATTTGAAACCCGGAAATCCAAACATAATAGTGACAGGTACTTGCTACCTAAAACAACTAAAAAGAATAATAGATGCATTAGTAAGAAGTACCATAAATAATTAAGTCTAAAAATTATGTCTGTAAACTTCCCACTAAGTTCGGGGTTAAGCTATATTTTAGAATGCCTAAATGCTGGTTTGATAATTGTGGGTAAATAACGACTCGCAAAGACTTAAAAGATGCGTTTTAATGTTTAATGTACTTTTAAAGTTACTAACGCAATCGTTTACATGGGTTTTAACTTAAAAAACAACCTTCATAGTTTGGGGTGTAGCTTCTAAATGGTGGCGGCTTATACATGAGGATTTACGGTAATTACTAGGTTGTTGTTCGTTACCTAAAAAATGCAAAATTTCACTTTATAAAATTGACATCACTTACCTAAAATCCCATTTTTCCATATTCATTTTATCTCAAAATTTCAAACTACTTTAGGTCTAAATTTTTCTTAGGCATTTATTTCATTACTAAAAATTTTAAATTACAGACAAAAATATAATATATTTTTTGCAGTCGTAGTATACTGTGGTTATATCAATTACACGACATTTTCCGCAGTTTCCATGTAAAAAGGAATTGATTTCTAAATTTTGATTTAGTGACTTATGAAGGACCTAGTAATTATAAATATGCATACATTTTATTGAAAATTAGGGTCTGACAAAGAGAATGGAATCTCTAACTGAACCATGAAACCATATTTGACATCAAAATGCGAGAAACAAGGGAACCTTACAGAAATGTTACATTTCACCAGTTTATTAAAACTGCAGTGGATCTTTCGACCTTGATCATAAATGAAAAGGATTTAATTTCATAATCATGACTATTGCTCTACAAAGAAATAAATGCTCCGAATGGGCACATTAAAAAATTTGTTTTTTTAGAAAAAATCTATAAATAGCTCGTTTTTGTGAAAGTATTTTTGATACAATTTTGTGCACTAATCAGTTATGTAATCGTAATAGACCTTCTTGAGACATTTCCTGAGTTTTTCAAAGTGTTATAGTCTAGACATCACACAGAAATATTTTAAGTTTTCATATTAACCAGCAGGGTTGCAAACAATACGCATACCTTTAATTAAAATACCAATCAATTTTTAGGAAAGATACCGTGGTATCGGCGTTTTTTGGTATTGTAAAAATACCGCACTTTTGGTATTTATATACTGTCTGGCCTAGCTCTAAGGATGAATAGCAGGGCTGTAAACCAGCGCATGCATTCCGTTAGTGTATGCCTGCAAAAAATATAAAATTGCATGAATGCACATGTCCCATATTCACTGATTAATAGAAAGAAGCTAATTGATATCCCCCTTTAGAAAAATATGGAAAATTGAAAAGTTTGTTTGCTACATTTTGTATTATTTAAAGGAATGCTTTCATCTATTGACAAGATAGTAATATTCTTGCCTTTTGTTTGAGTCATGAAGGATCTAAATGAAAATGACTTTAATCTAACAATTACAAGCAATTGGAGGAAATCACAATATAATTAAATTGATTATTTCATTTTTGCAAAACAGAAAATTAGATTTGCAAATGGTACATTATTTTGATCTTAGTTCAACTAATACAAGTGTATCCCAGAACCCCCAATTCGGAGCCTCATTGCTGTTGGTATTATGTCTATAGAAAATATATATGATTAGCTTGGACTATATTAATGAAGTTCGTAAATGATGCCACAAACTGAAAAAATGTACATGAAAATACAAGCTATCTATTGAGATTAGCACCACGCTATTGATATCATAAACTACTAAGAGTATTCAAATGCAGTATTGTAGAATAATTCTGGAACAATATAGAATCAAGCAGTATAATAGACTAAGTTGCATAATCCCCCAAGCAAATTAAGTTATAATCTAAGGATGACACATGAAAGAAACAAAGTATATCATACATAAATATTACCTCATCTTCTATTGAAGAGGATGCTAGTGAGCTTGCAGTGGAGCTTGCAGTGGCTTATTTAGCTCCATTGATTAAAAGAAAAATTTCGAATCTTGTAAATGATCTAGCGTCCAATTTCATTCATACATTAAAGTTGTTTACCTATTATTTCTAGCTTCATGAAAACTTGACATTAGTCTTTGACTTGAGTTTGTGCCAAAGCATTGATATTCGCAGATATTCAGTAAGAGCTGTATTGGCAAATTACTGATTTCGAAGTGGTGTTAAATTTTTATGTGCTTGGAATTTTTTATAAAAATATATAATTGATTAGTGTTCTTGCAAAAGATTGTAGTGACAGTGTATTTCGGTGGCAAATGTCTTACAAAAAGCAGAAACTGCTCAAAGCAATTCACTCAGTAGATTACTGCAATTGACCCATGAGCACCAATCCCAACAGTTCTGGAAACAGGTCAAACTTTTTGGGCCCAATCCGACTGGTCTTCCTAAATCTGCATTAAAATAAACAAAAACACATAACTAGCTAGCCAGTAGTGGGGAAAAATGCTTTGCTATGCATTGATTGTAGTGATGTACAGGCGAGTATCAGGCATTTTTTAATTCGTGATGTTCCTTACAAAAAGTATTTAACCACTTATAATTCTCTAAATAATAGAGATATCTAAAATCTGAAAACACTACTGGATAGGGAGTCCTCTGCTTTCATATTTTAAATCACAATCGATCACGTAATTTTGGGGATATATTTACAGAAAGCAAACGGTTGAAGTTATTTATTTTTGCAAAAAGTGTTAGCTACTGTATATTTTGACACCAGATATGGGAGGAATTCGAAAGCTTTTCCAAAAATGGGAATTACCAGTGAAAATGTTTATATTTTTATGTTTTTCAAACACAGAAATAATCTCTATCACAAATTTTCACCATGATAGGGAAGCACATTTACTCATAGATCTATTCATTTTCGATTATTTCCTCATAGATCTATTCATATTGGGAGATTTCCAAATTTCTTAACAAATTGGGAGAAATATTTTCGAAAATCGGGACAAATTCGATTTTACCTTAATGGAGGCAATTGGCAGCTTTGGGGTAAAAATGACTTTTTCAAAGGCATAAAAATGTATAAATTTAGCCAGCAATTAATGTTAACGTTATTGATTACCCGACATGACCCGATTTAAAGGAAACACCTTAGACCAGACTTGCCAGCGAGCCGACATTTTTAAGCTCAGCTCGCTTTGATTTTGAATCTTTTCGGTCCGGCTCAGCTTGCCAAATTTAACCCTTAATTGAGGCTCGTTTTAGCTCGGTAAGTTCATTTAAAATCTGGTGTTCTCTCAGATTTAGTAACATAGCTCTTCTTGTCATTTAATGAACACTTAAATAAAACTTTAATAAACACAAAGCGTATATTCAATAAACACATTAGATACAAAAACTTAAGCCTATTGGATACAGTAGCCCAACTATGTAGAATGCAAACCATTTCTAATTTGCATACATATTCAGGGCATAGACGAGCCCTACATTGAGATACTATTAAGCCACAAGAGGATGACTGTAATGGTAAAACATAGCAGGACATCAGTTGACTCATCAGTCAAGGCTCTATACACAGATAAGAAGAAATGCTGCATTATTTTCAAAGGCGTCAATGCAAGTTTCATGGATAACTGTGTCATCTGGAAAAGCACTACATCTCAGAAAATATATCAATAGGCTGTGATTGTTCTATTATTTCTACACGCCGTCGCTTCGCCAGTGGGATAGCATCATTGTCCCTTGCTTGTAACTGAATTTTGCTTGATATTACACAAGTGGCCACTTCACGACGTCTTCCTCAAGATCAGAAGTGAATCTTTGATCATTTGCAGAAACTTGAGGTAGAAAAGCAAACGTTTTGAAAAAGGGGTCAACTAAGGTACCTAACCAATGATAAGCTTTGAGGGAAGTAAGAAATTTCTGATCAAAATATGACACACGTTTCTTCTGCAAAATGTTTATAGCATCATAATTGAAATCATTTTTCAATTTAGAAACTAACAGGTAATACGAGGGTACAGCGAGATAAATTATGAATTATGGGTACATCAGATGCCTCGAAGTTTTCGAAGATTTGATAGAATATTTAGAACACTATAAGATTTTTTTGTTCATTGCGAGATCTATTCAAGCTAGTGTCATAAGATCGTTGCACTCCTGAAAAATTTCTGTACATGTGTCCTTACTTTTTTCAAAGCTGTAAGCGCATTGATAAATTGAAGTCCAGGCTCTTGTTACTACCCCAGATTTTATAGTGATTGGTAGTGATTCTTGTAAGCCAACTGTTTGATGGCAGTAAATAACCAACGCAGAACCACCGGAATCATAATGATCCAGAGATCCACAAACTGTTTGGTGGCACATACAATCAAGTTGTGAATTATCGTGAAATCCACAAACTATATTTTAACCATGATCAGTGGTTATTGTAACTTTATCCATTGATACATTATACTCCTCTAATATCGCAGAAACAAGCATTTTAATATTAGAACCTGTGTGTCATTCCGAACCACAACTTCGCAAGCCCAACAATGTACGTTTTAGTTGAAAAGTTCATTCATTCAAAAATCATTTAAATCAATGTAGGACATCTTCCTATAATTATCGCGCGATACATCCGTTGTTGGAGCAATTTTCCGCTACTAAAATGTTCAAATAATTTAAATTTAATGGCATGTTAAGCACGTTGAGCTTGAAACTCTACCGAAGCTGCAATAATAATATTTACGTTTATTTAGAAGAACCATCTACATTGAACTTGCCATTCACAGCAGCAGTATCAACAAAAGTTTGGAGCAAGTCTCTAAGACCTTCATTTTCGAGGGAATGAAACGAATGATGTCCACCAACAAGATACATGAATTCAGCCTTCTTGAGATCGTCTTTTTTCCGATGTGGTAAATGCCACAGAATGATTAACAAGAGAATTCATGCTGGTGTTATGCATTAATACTTTCATGCATGAGTCGGCGTGGCTACTAAGATGGCTAGTAGCATCGCCTGATTTATGAGAAAGAACTTTTTCACACTTCTTTTGCAATCACAGCATCCATGTATAACGGAATTTGATTCAACTTTTTTATTAAGTAAAATGAAAACCATGCTGCAGAACGTCTAACGTTGTCAAAATGTATTTAAACTTTTCTTGAGTTTTGTCAATTTTGGGAGCTTTCTGCAATGACTCGGCAGTATTGAAGCTAGCAAGTAGTTTCAATTCACTTAAAAATATAAAATAATGAAGTAAAATCAAGAAAATAACAAACAGACTGAAAATGTTCTTGAATGTATCTAAAAAATTTCCTCAAACCTTCTTTTACTTTAGGTAATTATTCATCTCATCTCATATCAAATAGCAATGAGAACAACGGTTTAGGTACATGAAATAGAGTTAAATATACTAATACATGTCTTAACATGTCGCAAATCTTTTCTTGTTGCTCTTCTCGTCTGTTGGTCCAGCGACAGCCACCACAATTTTTGTAGATTTTTGTAAATATTAGCGAACCACTACAGGAAATACTTTTATACTTTCTTACTGCTTCAAAACCCATCTGCGAAACTATTTTGTTGTAGTAGCTTTCTGTGTAGGATTTTCATTATGGGTTTGGTTGTTTTTGTTTAGAGGAAAACTTTTCAATGACTTGTTTTACATTAATGAAACCGTTTCATACAGGCAAGGTTTTCTAAAAATTTTAACATTATTANCCACCACAATTTTTGTAGATTTTTGTAAATATTAGCGAACCACTACAGGAAATACTTATTTACTTACTTACTGCTTCAAAACCCATCTGCGAAACTATTTTGTTGTAGTAGCTTTCTGTGTAGGATTTTCATTATGGGTTTGGTTGTTTTTGTTTAGAGGAAAACTTTTCAATGACTTGTTTTACATTAATGAAACCGTTTCATACAGGCAAGGTTTTCTAAAAATTTTAACATTATTAAAGAATTATTAACGTCAAACCAATATTTTATAAAAAATAATCTATTGTTTCCTATTACTCCAAACTTACAGATAACCGGAAAAATACTTTTTTGGCTCATTAGGGTAATTCTGGTATCATAGGGTAAAATGGTTTTAAGAAATTCTGTTTGTATTTTCTAGTAACTCTAAGTTGCAAAATATTAATTCTCATTATTATAATAGGTGCTAATAAGTTTTTGATGCCTTGAATTCATTGCGACATCAGCTGGATGTAAAATAGTCATAAACGTACAGAGAAAAATAAAAAATTGCAAATACATATCTATTATCAATAGTAAAAAAAATATTCAAGCCTCACATATTTGTAATGTTTGATTAATCATATTATGCATTAATTCTAAATGAGATATCTCTTAAATTAGTTTGATAAATTGGAAGATTTTCAACATGAGTATTTGATTTCAATCTATAAACGAAAATGTATAAATTAACCATAATTATCATTTACGATGTATATTTTCTCAATTGATTTACAAATAAATGTAAGCAAAGATACAGAATTATAAAGGAAAATATCAGAATACTTACTCTTCTAACCATACAATTACTTAATCAAAGAAGACATATATATTTTCCCAATAACCAAAGAGAAGTTTGACTTTGATTGTATATTGCATTCCCAAAAACTCTATAAGAAGAAACAAATTAATAGAACGACTGCTGTTGAAATTCTATTTGCTTAACGTAATATTACATACCCATTTTGAGGATCACGGATCAATACCAATATAAAACAAGGGCAATCATAGACTGCAAATTCCTTCTCTAATATAATTCAGTAGCTGTCATTATGTCAATCTATCATGCAAGCATCATTCAGAAATGTTCTGATAGAAATATTGAAAATTCTTTGGAGGTAATCAATGAGTTGAGTATAGATATTTTTACGCTTGTAAAAAATCCTTCTATGATTTAACATACGGCCCCTATGAATCGATATTTGCTATTGCAAGTGCATAAAACTTGCTCTAGCCCCTAGACGGAAATCGGAATCAGTCTGAAAGTTTAAGGAATCTAAGTTGGATGAAGATCCATCCATACTTTTTGAAAAATCATTCTAACAAACTCAAACAGTGCTTGTGGAAAAATAATTTGTTGAATAATTAGATAGTTTTAATCTTACGGCTAATCTTATTCAGTAATTCAATTGAAAGTGGAGATTCAACTAGAAATTTATATAAATTTCATAAGGGCACTGCATTGTGATGAGCACTGTAATTGGAATTTAAAAAATATTGCAACAATGGGAAAGTTTCATTTCATGATTTTAATTCAAAATTTAGAGATCTCACTTAAGTATGAAGACGTAAGCAATAGTGTACATTCCACTTGTATTCTCAAAAACACTTTCAATAATTTATTTATGAGCTCAGGCACTGCTAAAGGATTTTTAAACATTACCGCTATGCTATTAGTGTTATTGAATTTCATTTCTTTAATGTAACAAAATGTGAAAAAAAATCCATTTCAACTAAATCTCAGCTAATTAACCAATCATATAAGTCAAGCATTAACTGCTACCATCTAGTAAGCAATAAAAAGGGAATTGAGAACAGAAAAAACAAAACGACAGAAGTCTAGTACTTTTGATACTATAAGTTCATTTGAACCTTGATCCTTTATTTATGGATTAACAATGTATGGAGCACTTATCAACCTTGTTTTACAATTGTTACCACTCTGAAATTAGAATGTAGGTAAAAAGTGTACATTCTTTGTAAGTTCAATCAATATATTTGCAAAAGATTAATACTTTTATAAATGTTTGAAAAATAATTCATAAATTTGAAATTTAAACATCTTGACACTTTTCTTCGAAATTAAATATTCTATAATCTCTATTGGATCAACCATTTCAATTCGGAATTTTAGCGTCCTCAAAAACTTTCAAAAGTTTGCAAAAGAAATATTTTTTATAATAGAGCAAAATATCTAAAAATGCAAATTAATGATTAAAATTACAAATTTGCTTTCATTTTATTAATATGATTGTCAGTGGAATTTTCATCCTTCGCTTTGGTGCCATGTCCTTGCTTAGGAGCTCATTAACAAATTTTCTATATATCCTCACAAATTTATACATAATCTAGCTTTACATGTAGGGTGGAAAAACTGATTTTGAAACATTCAAAGTCTCGCAAATTACTTATAGTAAAATTATGTAATCCATTGTTATGGATTTTATTGCTTTTTAATTGAACTACAAAATATAGAGAAATTAACCAATTCCACAAATAATAACTGGTGAGAAGAGAATACATAAATAACTATAAAGAAAGGCTAGAAAATGTTCTCGTTTTTTAATTGCAGTCTAAAATTAAGATTCTACTATTGATCAATTAAATATTGCAATCAAAATTTTAAGATGCTTGCATGTATTTGCACAATTTATGAAACTGCTTGCATGATATATTTGATTTTCATAATAATTCTGTGAAATATTTCACTTTTAATTCAGAGACCTGTTGGTCAAATTGTTCTCGATTCTACTAAAAAATTGTAATGAATGATGCTCAACATTTAGCTTAAAGGGTAAAGTATACAATGTATTATGCATTTAATATTATGAGAAGTGAATTGCTTAGTAAATATAATTCAAAGTTTGAACAGTTGATTTTGGAAGTGTTTACATAAGGCGCTTCTCAATCCAGTCTAACATGTGATTGGCTTACAGATCAACAAGATGAGATTAAACAAACTATTAAATACCGGGCTATTTTTTACAGCAATGCCGAAATCCAGATCACCGAAACGCGTTAAAAATGTGGCAAGTAGTTTCTATTCTAGCGCTCTTCCACAAGTAGGTAGTGCGTCTTTTAATTTCACCAAAGTCTTATGGATAATAGTCTACGTTTTTGGTTTAGGAATATTCATTTTGCAAATGGAACCACTGGTTAAAAAGTTCATCCGTCATGATGTTGTTGTTGACATAGATGTCATAGACAGAGAAATGGCGATTTGGCCTCTAATCTCAATATGCGATGCTTCTCCATTAAAAAAACGAAATTTGAAAAACAATTCCCAATTGGCAGACATAGACGAAGTTCAGTATCAAAATATTCTGAAAGACTTTACTGATCCAAAATGTAAATCATTTGAATGGCTTTGCAATGATGGTAAAACCTGCATCTCTAAGTACTTTCTTTGCAATTCCTTTAGTGATTGTCCAGACAATTCAGATGAGATGCTTTGCGCATATAGTGACTACTTAGCTCTATTTGACAATCATGATAAGATCAACCCATATAACATTATTTTATTTAAAGAAGAAGAGATTCTACGTTATGGAACTGAACATACAACGTTTATTACAAATTTCTTTATTAATGACTTTGATTATACCGCAGCATGGATTAATCCGACAATACCCCTAGTTGTACCAGTACCAACTTTTAAAGGCATGTGTTTTCAGTTCGACATCTCAACTGTTGGGGAAATAAATAGGTATAGGGATACTCAAAGACTTGCTATCGGGACAGGGTCTAAGTATGCGATTCGATTTGCAGTATTTCTTGATGTTGATGAAAATGTGGGACTTTTTGCTCCTACTTCAAGTGCAGAAATAGCTCTCCATGCAGTAGACTATGTTCCAGTATTAAGAAGAAATTCCATTCCAATTTACTCTGGATCACGAACACGAATTTCATTGAAGGAGCACAAGACTGTGTATCCACACCCTCCATATAGTGATTGTATGTCAAATTATCCAGAAGATGTTCTGCTGCCTTCAATATTTCGTAATTCCAAATACTCTTTTGAATACTGTAAAGAGTTGTGTTTTCAAGAATATTTGGTTAATCTAGCTGATTGCACAGATGATTTTACGTTATCCAAAGCATTTAATATTAAGTTTTGTAACATGTGGAATACAACACAACGCTTTGCAAGGCAAAACGCTTATCTTTCTTATAGAGAGGTGGAAGAAGACATTGTAAATCGTAAACAAAACTGTCCATGCCGCAAACAATGTGTTGAAGATGAGTACGAATGGAAATCAGATTATATGTCTTGGCCCACAGAAGAGAATATTCCATATTTATTGGAAAGATTAGTGTACCGACTGGAAACACTAAAGTTGTCATTTCCAAAAGCTAAATTGCCATTAGAGGGATTTATAAAAAAAATATATGAGAAAATTAAAAGCGGAAACACTACTACTGAATCCCTTCGCTCAGCTCTAAGTTTGGTAAGTGCTCTTTAGATTGATACATTGAAACTTTTAACCCTAAGCGTTTTGTACACATTTTCGAACAATTATCTCCAGGCATGGAAATTGTGGGATATTATGATGCATCTTTCAGTGAATAAGCTTCCATGTCATGATTAACATTTGTGCCAAAATAATATTTAACCCTCAGAGAATCAACAGCTTAAAGCCTATAGTAGCAACAACTACTCGGCTTTTTCTATTTTCTGTAGATCTACATCGGCAATCCAAGTCCAGTTAAGGAACGCGTGTGTAAAATCAAAAATCATGTATCACGTATCGCAGGGTTCGCGGGATCTAGGTGCGATTTTAGGGCGTAAGTGAAAGATTTTTCCGATTTTCGATATCTTCATCAGCTAGCGAGTTATAAGCGCTTAAATTTTTTTCTAATAAACCATTATCTTTTATAAACTTCCAGGTAAATATATTGTTAAGCAATATTTTGACAATTTAAACGTCTATAAAATTAAATTCTGGTGACAAATTCTTTACTTCTACATTTTGTTTCTAGAAATGTGTGCCCTTAAAGTTTTTGAACTTAAAATGGAAATTTTTATGTTGTAATTTTTCCCTACTGAAAATCGAAATTACGTGAATAAATTCTTAACATGTTTTCCTTGTTGTCCAAATCAACATTGTTTCAACTCAACTGAAGAAATGTGAGAAAAAAATATAATTTATACTTCTGCTCGTAAAGAAATTGTTTTATGTTTTCTCACCGCTATTAGAAATAATATATTTCTACTGCACCATTCTTCATTACAAATCTATTATAACATTCGGAGAAAGAAATGCAGATTTAAGCTTTCCTGTGCGTAGTTGGAACTGATTCTCCTAATCTGACGGAACATAATTTAATAGTCATCTAAATGGATCATGATGATTTACAATAAGCACATGTGCTACAGATATTGTAAAAATGAAAACTTAATATGATCGCTTTAGTATCATCATCAGATTTCTTTGAGTCATGATTAAGTGTCTCGTAGTGTATTGAAATTTTCGTGTATTGGGTATTCACGATTACAAAACAACTTATAGTGTAGGTATTTCAGGTATTTGTGTACTTTCTTTAATGTACATTAAGAAAGAAAACATATTTATTTTCCATTTTGTAAGTGATAAGAGAAATTTATCATCATGAATATTCTATTATGATAAATTTTTCTTAGTTCTCCGACTAAAGACTAAAATTTCCCAAAGTAATTGTACTAATGGAAATGCCAGAATCGGTAGTTTAACCCTATAGCCCTTGGATCGACAGGCTTGATGATGGGACATATTTGTCTGTCCCATCTCATCCCACGGATTCCAAATATAATATTAATATGGAATATAGTTCAAATGTAATTACTAAGTTCATAAAAGTTTACGTTTAATTTCTACTAAATAGGATTAATTTTACAAAGAGACATGCAAAACGACAAAATTTATTGATTGACTTTTTTAACGAAGCTACAAATTTCAGTCTAAATATATTTTACAATGTCAACTTTTAACTACAATTGGAAATGCAAACGGGTGCTGTGCCACTCCATCCCACTAGAACTGTGAGGTTACGGATTTAGCCCCATTTAACAGTGGTTATGGTTAAAAATTGTATAAGCTTCGGCGATTGCTGTTAAACATGAAAATGGCTAAGAGTTTCTGATGTCATTCTCCTCTGTCTGATACAAACTTTACTAAATGACCCAGACCAAGTAAATGAACTTATTGTTATTCGATGATTCGAAGGAAGCCTTCCATTTGTTATTCTTGTTAATTATTTTTTGTTTTGATAAGTTAGTTTTGCGTTCTAAAAAATCAATTGCTGCCAGGGTTACAAAAAGTCGGTTACGAGTTATATTTACTAGAAAAAGCTGACAAATTGTTTAAAGTCATTCGAACAGTTTTACAAATTCGCAGATATAAACAACAGGCTTGCCGCTACGTGGGTTTTTTCACTCAACAACTATTTTTATTATTATTCTTACTTCACACAGCTTCATGCTGATATTCCTCTCAGCTCTGTGGGTTGTGGTCATACCACTTGTCTCCTGCTTCTAACCCATGCTGCCTGCTCAAACTTCAATGTACCATTCTTCCCACCTTGTCATGCTTGAACTTATACTCATTCTGTGCCAACTTCTCACACCCTGCTATCAGATGATCTACTGTCTCCGCTCTTTCTTACATAGCCTACACTTATCACTTACTTCTACTCTTCTGTCTATATGGTTCTTCACCCAGTTTGTTCTTATTGCTTGCTCCTGTGCGGCCATTATCAGTGCTTCTGTTTCTCTTTTCAGTCCTGCCTTTTTAACCACTTGTTGTTTTCTTCTCTGTGAAACTTTTCTGTGTTCCTCCAGTATTCTCCATGCATTGCCTTCTGCCTCTACGTTGTTTGTCTCTCTGATTCCATTCTACTCTGTTATACATTCTTACCTTCACTCTCAGTTCTTAGCTTCCTTAACTTTTTAGTGACCTCCAGTAGGGACCCTCTAGGTTGTGCTTCTGCTTCTACAATTTCCTCCACATTTAGCAGTCCTTTTCCTCCTTTATGCCTTGCCATGTACAACCTATCAACATCTCCATTTAAGTTGAAAGCCCTCTCTTCTGCTAGTACCTTCCTTGTCTCACTGTCTACCTCCCTAAGTTCATTCTTGTTCCATCTAACTATTCTTGCTGAATATCTCAACACTGGTATTAATTGTATTAATGGCTTTTATACAATTCTATCCATTCAATGCTGACTTCTGTAGTACCTTCCTTACTCTCCTCGTGTATTCTTTTTTTAACCTCGTCCTCATTTCCTCATGATCTGTTATATTTTTCTCTATTATTCCTAAGTCCTTGTACCTCTCCTTGACCTCTCCACTGCTCGTCCTCAAACCATCCCCATCCACACACTTGCCTCTAGTCATTGGGGCTGTTGTACACTTTCCTCATCCAAATTCCAACCCTGAATCTCGGCTTGCCTTCTCCAATGTCTCCACTTGCATCTGCAACATCTTCCTTGAACTAGCATACATCTTCAGGTCATCCATCAAACATAGATGACTCATTGCTCTACCATTCTTCTCCAGCTTATACCCTATGCCTGTCCTTTTTAACTTTTCTGTGATAGGGATTAAGCTAACTACAAACAGTAGTGGTGCTAAGCTATCTCCCTGGAATATGCCTCGCCTAAACCTCAACCGGTGCCCGACTATTTCAGTCTGCCACTTTCCCATCTCCTCTCTAGAAACTCAACCCATTTCCATGAAACTCCATTGGCTTCTAGCGTCTTCAATACCCATCTATGTGATATGCTGTCATATGCCTTCCTGTAGTCTATCCACGCCATTGCTAAGTTTGTCTTCCTTCTTCTACAATTCTCCACCACTGCCTGGTCTATTAATTACTGATCTTTGCACCCTCTCGTCTTTGTCCTGCAT
>CABFPE010000119.1:168751-193538 GCA_900660155.1 Hofstenia miamia | reverse complement strand
TCTTTGCACCCTCTCGTCTTTGTCCTGCATCCCTTTTGTTCCTCTGGTATCAACCTATTTTGTTCTAAGTAAATCACTGAAGTTAGCAATTTCCAAGTTGTTGGCAGACATGTTATTGGCCTGAAGTTGCTTGGCTCACTACCTTTCTTTGGGTCCTTCTGTATCAGAAATGTTCTTCCTACTACCATCCACTCTGGACACCCACTCACCACACACTCCTCCAATGCTACTGCTAGTCTCTCATGAATGCTTGTGAACTTCTTCAGCCAATACCTATGTACCTCATCGCTGCCTGGCGCCTTCCAGTTCTTCATCTTCTTTAGAGCCTCCTTCAGCTTTGCAGTTGTGATTACTTCTTCTTCTTGCCTGAATTCTTTCTGCATCTGCTCATTCTCTATCTCTGGTCCCGCACTTCCCCATATATTCTCCCAGAACTTTACTGCTCTAGACTTGAGAGCGGGAAAGGTCCAACATTTATTTCGTTCGCAAATAAAGTTGATGAGTCTAGGGCAACGATAAAAAAAGAATACCAATATTTTTCCAGATGAATGCGGGAAGATCAAATTTCGTAGTTCCACGGATTGATAACATTTGAGAAAATCATCACCATAGTATCTGCATGATCTTCGCAAGGGTCAAAATGTCGTTTAACTAAAAGTGCATGTTTAGAGGGAAGAGGTTTAGCTTACCAAGTTGATTCCTTTAGGACATGTTTTCATAGTGAATAATCCACTTTGTCATGCGTTGCTGGAGGGATTCAAATTTTCTCATATCACTTCTGTTGGCATACCAACTTACAGAAGCATAGCAAATAATCGGTAAGGTCATTGATTTTTAAAGCGCCAATTTATCACCTTTCGAATAAGTGTGAGTAACATTTCGCCTTATGATGTGCCAAACTTGATTTGACTTCTTCAATTTGATAGAAATATGTTTTTTCCATGACATGCTCGAGTTCAATTGAACCCGTAAATCCGGCAAAGTAGTAGAACCACTAATTACCAAGACATTACAGTTAGCATATACCAGCATCATACCATTGCGAAAGCACCACATCTCAGACGGGCAACATCCGACTGCAACAAGTGCGTATCGCTAGCAACACCATATAGTAGAAGTTTTACATCACCAGCCAACATATGTATATCAAGGAGCACATAATTTCAGATGGCAAGTCGGTAACGAAAATGCAAAATAATAACGGGCCCAAAATAAAACCCTGTGGAACACTCGAAGGGACATTGAGCTCGTCTGATACAACACCATCTATGTGATCACATTGCATGTGACCAGAAAAATAATCCCGTAAGATCAATAGCAGTTTCCCACCTATGCCCAGACCTTCTTCAGTAACAGTGAATGGGGAACCTTGTCAAACGCCTTGGCAAAGTCAGTGTAGATGGCAATGATTAACGGAGACTTGTTCCCAATTGAACTGTAAATTGTATGTAGAAAGTCGAGTTAATTTGTGATACTAGAACGTTTCTCGACAAAGCCAATACTTATATATATATACATAAGTAAGACCAAAAGCTCGTGGCCTAGTTCGCTATACCGCTAAAATGTCCTGATTAAATAATGTAACTTGCAAACTTGTTAGTTCGTAATTTGAAAAAAATACAGAAACGTTCATCATTAAGCATTATTGATTTTATTAATACTTTTGTGCCAAATATGGAACTTAATAAAGAAACACTTCGCTTCTCTCACTGAAGTTGTTCGTCAAAATCTCTTTTTCTCAGAATGGTTTAATAGAATGAAAACATGTATGCAGACTGATGGAGAATATATACATAAACTTCAACTTCAATGGAGATTATATTGGTAAATTAAAGAAAACATTTTTATAAAGCTAATATTGCGAGATTTCCTGTGCTATCACTGGATGTTTTTCCTGCCCAAGCTCATCAAAAACACAATCAGAGCGTGATTTTGCTTCATGTGTACTGATGATCAACTACGTGTGATCATGTCTTTAAATTGAAACGCTTGGTGCCACTGAAATACTATAGTTTGCAAATAGGAACACAGAGATATGTGCATTTCAAATATATTAATTTTGTAACAAAACTTGCAAATTGTTTTTAAAAACAACTGAATCATTTGCATTCTAAAATTCGTTCACTACATTTTGTATCAAAATTCCGAAAATCGGGTTTGAAAATGTTAAATCGCTTACAACTGTGCGCTGTTCAAATTCTTACAGCAAAAAATTCTTATACCATCTCAGTCGCATTTCTGTATAAATTTCTTATTAGGCAAGTAATTCGAAAATAATATAGTACAGAATTTCAAAAATATGAAATATAGGATTCAATATTACATGCTAGTATGAAAGGTAATGAATAAATTTGTTCGCTTTCCACATTTTTACTCTTTTCTTCTTTGATATTCTGGCCTAGTTGAAAGGTTCGAAAATATATGAAACGATTTATTAATATTATCAATGATATCTGATCAAGGCGAACCAAAGTGGTCGCTTTGATTCGATTATAATTTCTTTTGAAAATTTATCTAAAACAGCGTAAATAGCAACAGGTGTCAATGACTGCACTAACTATATAATGTGACATATAAATTAAACAATATATATACGCAGTATTTAATAACTTTAGCATTGTTCATCACTGTTAACTTTAAATAGATATTATATGAATAATTCAACATCTGTATATTTCTTAAATATATAATTGTGCTTTTAAAAAAACAATTTATTGCAATTTACCAAATGTTTGCAAATTTTTTCAATTAATAATTGATAAGAGATTGCCTCGAAGATTAATGAGGAAAAACTGTTCAACGAGCTATCAAAAGAATTCTAAAGTCCTTAAATTTCTTAAAAATTTACCACATATCAAACTTAATAATATTGACTGCAGAATTTCTAAAACTTAGCTAATATTACGAATAATTGAATTGTGACACAGTTGGGCTTTATTCTTTTCAGGTGATTCAGACAGTAATAGACCAAATTTTAAAATTATATGGGGCGCATACACTAATAGATGAGTCAGTATTTCACGATTTCAATTTTTCTAATATGCTTGGAGACATTTTTTTGAAATTCGGGGAACAACTATTGTTCTTATGAAAAAATGTCTATATGAAAAAAATCGAAATGCCCAAAATAAATGCAAAACAATTAATTTTTTTAAAGTAACGCTCGTACTTTCCAAAAAAATGTTATTAGGATAACAAAAATCGCAAATATTTCAAATTTTAGTTACTTATTTTGTATATCAAATTAATGTTTAAGCGATTTATGAACTGAATATAGAACAATTTTATTAAAAATATGAGCAGATAATTCATTAGAACGCTAATTGGTTGGTTGTTATGCCTTGAAGTTTAAAGCTTTAATATCTTTTTAAGTAATAGGTATTAAAATGATAACTTGCTTTATATTTATAGTTTTGTTTTGAACTTTTTTCTAAGCACATGCAAATGTTAAGTAATACCTTTGAAAAATGCATGTTATATATTAAAAAAGCAAACTGCTTCAAGATGTGAATTGCTAAATTTCAATACTTTTTCATAACATCAGAACAAGATTCGCTAAATTCAAGCACTGTAGAACAGTGTTGCAACCGGGCCATAATTTTATTGGCCCTACCCGGCCCGGCCCGGCCCATGTATTTTTAAGCCCAGACCGGCCCGTGACGCTTTTATATTTAAACCATAAGAATTAAAAAAAACAACGTTCAAAAAAATTTAATACCGGCTTTCGCCGCTGAGTTTAAAAGTTCCATTTGACTGACATGTTCAGGATCCAGTCTGTTTCGTTTTTCTGTGAGAATGTTGCCAGCCTCTGAAAAATCTGGTTCGCTTTGTGCAGACCCACCTTGAGTGGGAAGTATCTGACGGGCTGTTTTTGATAATTGGGAAAAAGTGCTATGGTATTGGCGCCAAAACACAAGTGGGTTTCTTAGATCATCTGAACAGATTGGGGATGATCTGTAAGCCACAATTTCATTTTTAATTCTTTATCGGCTGCTAATACTGTATTTGGCTGTCCTGCATCAAAAAAATCACTGAATACATCTTCTTCCTGGTTATTTGTTATTCTGATAACCTCGCAACATCTGGCAAATTCAACCCCCCGTCAGGTTTCAAGTATTAGTGAAAACGATAATTAGGCCCGTTAAAATCACAATTCCAGGCTCAGTCCGGCCCGTTTATATTCTTCAAATATGTGAGCCCGGCCCGGTTGCAACACTGCTGTAGAAAAATGAATATATTGAAACTTCACATTCTAATTGTTAGCAACATAATTAGAAGTCAAATGCTTGCTTAACAGTGCATAATAAATTTTTATTCAAAGATAAATGTTTGTTTTGCTCTAGACTATCTTGGTTGTTACGTCTAAATTTTTTCTGATGTAATTTAGTTTTGTTCACTAAAAAAATAAACACAATTTGCGATTGCTGAATGAAAAATGTAAAATATATTATTAGTAATCTTTAGATTCAGAGAAACATGGCAGAAGTAGAAGTCTTCTTTGAAGATCTAGCTATAAAGGAAACCACAATTAATCCGGGTTATGATTTCTACCAATTAGTAGCTGACACAGGTAAATTTGATTTTGTAAAACACGTGTATACATAGATATAATTTGCTTCCTTTAAGTGGAGAACTTCATCAACACAGTGATCTAGAATTAAATAAATTTTTATCATTGTAATATTTTTGTTACTTCACTTTGATTTGACTCTCAAGAGTTCGAGAATTTTCCTTAGGATTCTAGTTGTTACTAACAATCCTACCACCTATATTCACGCTGGGAAATGTGGCAACTCTAAGTACCTTTTATGCTTCTTGCTTACTACTCTAGTGATCCAACTAATATTAGGACTCCTTTCACTTTCTTCGACATTTATCATTACTATTATTAGTTATTATAAAGTACTAATTTAAATTGAAGTTCTCAACTGAATCTTAGATTATGAATAAGTAGGAAGGCATTTTTCATAAAGACCTGATGTTTTACTCAAGGCAATCGTGATTTTAGTCTAAGAATCAGGGATTGCATTGATATTTATATCAATAGAAAACACTAATAAAAACAAAAAATATGTTTTTTCATGCTTCTGAAAAAAAATATAGTTAATTCCTCCTGAAATTGATACCCTAAATTCAAATTTATGGGACCCTAGTCTCAGTTCCACTACCTCCACTCCACCTAAGATGTCCTTAGAAGGAGAAGTAGGTGATAAAAACCTCCATGATCCTCTAATTGATGTTAAATACATTGAAGTACAAGCAGATTCCAGGACTCCAAAATATTTATACCTACAGATGTTGAATGATCTTGCTAGAAAGTGTGAGCTCTCACAAGATAAGAATGAGCTCCTTGCATCATGTTTCAAGAGGATTATTACCTACAAGAGGGTACTAAAATAACATTTCATCACTAGAGATATCAATAATTCTCTGCTCATTATAAAATGGATGATAAACATTTGCATTTTGTTTTGATATATGCAACACCTTTGTTCCCTACAACAATATAAGGAATCTAAATGGAGAATTTTCATTGATTCTGGTATGAATTCATTAAAATCAGTTCTTCTTCATAATGAAAATCAAATGCAATCAGTCCCTATAGTTAAAGGACATAGCCTCAGTAAAAATTTTATAAAATTTAGTTTTTAATGAATTTGATTCAATATAAAGAGCATAAATGGAAGATTTAAGGTGATCTAATGCTAATATATATGTTCACTTCTAGGACTTAAAGTTTATAGCCATGATATGAGCAATGCCTTTGGGTTCAAATTGATGGGAGACTATTGTTCACCACTTCATTGTGGTACAACTGGGACAAATTGAAGGCAAGCAAGGTTAATTTTTTAATTTTTCTACATTTATGTTTTTTGTATATGGAACTGAAATCTTAATTTTCACAAAATGGGATGTAATTTTAGACCTTTTTAAAAATAAACATTAATTCTTTCAACTCGAAAACAAGATTTTGTAAATTAGTCTACACACAAATTTGGAGTTGACTTAATAAATATCACAAAATTCGGATGTTTCTAAAAATATGATAACTCATTAACCATGATTGATAGAAAGAAAATAAAGACATATTTCGAATCAGCGTAAAGCATTCGATCAGGATATATCTAAATCATTTTAGAACCATTTTGGCTTTTGACCAGTGGAATTAGATTGATAATCACGCAATTTATGTTTAGTACTGCTGTTTAACCCATTTAGACCAATTTTTCAAATATTGGATCATGAATCAATAATATGCATAAATGCGAAGCAAATCAAATTAAAATGTTGACTAATGAAGAATATTGTCATCCATATTCTTGCGTATTGATTTACATGCTTTTCAATTTCAGCAAGTTGTTGTTAGATTTATCAAGCAAGTGGTACAGCAAGAAATTTCATCTATAACCTTACAATTGGTAGATGGTCCGGCTTGATATATATATTACAAGGACGATCATGTCTAAGCTGATGTTAACTTTGTTATAACAGCAAAGACGTGATGAGAGATTTTGTTGGGATTCCAATGGAGTCTAACACAGAGGATGCATAATAAATGAAAGTTGATGATGATTGCGATAGCAAATGGTTTTCCCATAAAGATTATATGTACTGCATGCAGGAAAGGAAGTACTAAGCCATTCTATATGAGACATCAGACTCACACCGTTAGAGTCTAGTGGTCTAATGATTTTTGCTAACAGGATTAAAACTTTAAATTAATTTAATGATCGTTTGCACAATTCATTCATTCAAAACATTATGTTACCGTGAATAGACAATTGTAAAATTGACAGTACGGGTTTAAATTTTACTGCCACTAAATACCGGGAAGCGAGTGATTCTGATAAAAGATTGATGGGTTGGGTTTCGGATCAACCTTAGAATGATTCGCGTCGGGCGCAGTTCATTTATAATCGTTGGATTGGAAGAACACTAAAAGATTTAAGGAAAAACTTAAGAAGTCAAACATTTGTATCCTTGAAATTCTTAAAGACTAATGGATTGCAATTATTTTTGCATTTATTATTGATTTTTTATTGTTTGTATTTATCCTTTTATGTTAAAACCATTTTTTGCGTATTACATTAGTAATCTTTCTTTGATTGAGATCGGATCACTGGCCAGTGTTAGAGGGTCACTGTTTGATGGCTTGGGCCGGGTCTCGGGCAGAAAAATCACCCGTTTCCCAACTAGGGTCCTGGGAACTGTCTAGTCCAATGGGATTTCCTGATCTCAATGGGACTGGGCCAAAAACGAAGGACCTGGGACCAGGTGTTTAAGAATATTACAGATACATATTACTAATTTTGGTCAAAATAGTAGTTATGATGTGGAACCAATGGGATTATGTGACCCGAAAATTTCATGGGACTGTAATGGGATGGAAAAAAAATCCTGGCCCCTCAGAACTCTATTACTATCCTGCTGAAAACACGCCAACTTCTCGGCTTTGTTAGATCACTATTCAAACAAATGTGTATTTTCAGTAGTGCTATTAATCTCTCAAAAATTGTAATTTTGTGATGCAAGGCAGCTTGATAAAACAACCCTTAATTTTGTCCACACATGAACCACTCATTTAAAAAATAAATAATATTGATATTATGGTGATTTTTTCACCAACTCTGTGGGTATGAATGGATAAAAATTGATTTTTTGTCAAAAATGCTATTGGTTATATTTGCACTAATGCTCAAATTTAAAATTTTGGTGTACAATGTGATGTTGTAGCTTTATTTGAATATTGCACAGAACTACTGCGTATTACGCTGCTTGACTTTTAGGTGGCAATCTTGGTCTTTGGACAGGATGGAGCTTCCTCATTGCAGTTGAATGTGTTCATACGATGCTTGAATTAGCAGCAGTTTCAGTTATTAAATTGATGAGAAAGAATTCAAGACCATCAAATACAGAAATGGAAAATTGTTAAAGCGTTTAAGTACATATGTAAAGTCTATTTTGGTAAAACTGAATTATGCAATATGACAACGATTCGAAAAAAGGCAAAGATATCTAGAAATACAGATGTGGACCATTTCTAGGTCATTTAAGTACATAACAATAGTATATATTAGCTGACAAAGATTATACAATTATGGCAAGGACTGGAATTTTAAATGCAGAATAATTTTTTGATAAAGAATACGTTAAAAATCCCCTACTGATACTTGAAAAACATCTTTCACTAATTTGCCTTACAGTTATTCAATTCTATGGCTCTGGTCTATTTTTCATCAAATTTGGAATACATAGCTTTTTTCTGCTTGGTATAGTTGCCCCTCATGTAATCACTCAATCCATGTAACAGTTTTCATTAAATAATATTTTTTATTTTATGTCATAATTTATTCAATAAATAAATATTGCTAATTAAAACATTAACGTCATTCCGAAAGTTGATTTACATGAGTACTTTAAGTACCTTAAGTAAAGCACTCGTCTTTTAAGCATTAAATAAAGTATACAGTATATCAGTATTTAAAACATGGTTTTACAGTATTATTAAAAAGTCAAAGAGGTATGAAAACTGAGAACGTATAAAAAAACTTTTTGTCTCACATTGAAATGTTTGAATATCTTTATAGAAATGGGCTGTCTCATTGGAAAAAAATTCTCATGTTAGCGAAAGCTTCATTGAAATTTTAACGTTCTCAGCCTCTTGTAAATTTTGTTAATGTATCGGATTTTTATGGAAATAGGTGCAATCGTATAGCAATCCTTGAGCTGGAATTAACAATTTCTGACAGGTTACAAATCATTATAATTCAATCGAGCTGAATTAGATTTGTTCGTTCAATAATCTGGCTAAATAATAAACATATTTTCACCACCTAGTCGCATCCAACAAGGGTTTGTCATAGTAGTAAAT
Organism: Hofstenia miamia; assembly: GCA_900660155.1. Taxonomy (NCBI): domain Eukaryota; kingdom Metazoa; phylum Xenacoelomorpha; order Acoela; family Hofsteniidae; genus Hofstenia; species Hofstenia miamia. Next base: position 184,666 of record CABFPE010000119.1, on the reverse strand, counting down.
TAATCAAAATAGAATTGTATTGTATTGAAAACTATAGTATTGAGTAGAATTACTATATGAATTATAAAATTATTCTTACCATGAATTTCGGTGGTTCACCTAGAAAACTCTCATCGCATCAAGTAAGGACTTGTCATGGAATTAAATAGAATAATAATTAATATTGGAAATAATAGAATATATTTTGACCACTGTGATAATGGTTTTGTGTATTGTTGTCTGTAGAAAAAAATTTTTTGCTTTTGGTTAAAGTTACCACTTTGCAATTGATCTTGATATTGGCAGTACACTGTAGCAAACTTGGCTCATTTTTTCTAAGAAATTTAGATAAAAATCATCTATTATCACAGTGCTAATTAAATATGTGCAAGGTGCTTGTGAATTCATTTTTTAAGAATTCAAGAATCTAAAAAAATATAACTAGAAATTACAAACAATTTCATAAATTTGAAAAATATTTAAAAGGAAAATAATCGAAGAACACATAATTTCCTCTCCAATCTGTAAGCATGAGCAAAATATATTATAGTAGTTACAGAATTTTAAAATAACTGAAATTTAAAAAATGTATAAAATATATAATATTTGTGTTGCAAATTGCAACTACAACTTTTCGATGAAAGAATATAAGACGATCGTTTACATAAACCTTATTTACGATTTTTGCCAATTTTGCCTTAAGAAACTAAGTAGACAGAATCATCTTAATTAAAGAATACTCCACTTTGCAATGAAACTAAAGACCTTCCTTCAATTGATTTCTAACAATTAATCCTAAAATTTTAAGTTTTTCAAGAGTTCATTTGAAGTTTTTAGAGCAAGCTCTCAACTACACAAATTTACTTACATCATTAAAGAATCAAATTACGTTCACATATAATTTCTGTCTTCAACATTAGTTGAATTCTTTCCTCACTAGATGGCGTGTTAAAATATATAGAGGATACTCTTCATTTTAATCCACAACACTTTGTTGTTTCAAATTTAGCTTGCAAAAGTTTTTGTAAACTTAAGATTTTGGGATGATGCTGTTTATATATGCAGTTTAAAGATTATATATGTAAACTTCTCTCTAAGTTCGGGGTTAAGGTGTATTTTAGAACAGTCAAAAAAATATTCAACAAGACACTAGGAAATACACAACTTTCAATTTGCCCTTCTAGATAACATTGTTTAGAATATGTGTAGGCTGATTTGGTAATTATGGTTAAATTTTAGTTTGTTAAATGAATGCATAGCACATGTAACTAAAAAAACAACATTCAAAGTTTGAGGTGCGGCTTATGCAATGCGAATTTGAGAAGATACTCTAGAAAAAGAATTCACGAAAGATGCAACAGATGTGTTACAACCCAATCTGATTATCTTAGTTGAGAAATATTCCACACAAGAAGGGGAGGGGTAAATCTACATGCAGTTACTGCTAAATTAATTTTTCACCTAACAAATCTCCACAGTTGTTAGTCACTCCGTATTTAATTTTTTGACTAGTGTTTTATGTACAAAAATGATAAGCACAGGTTAAAAAGTCAATAAAAGTTTTGTGGTTTGAAATTTTTTTTTGAGAATGCCCCTATTACGGTCACGAACACATGGTTGAATCGAGCAGTAGGTTCTAACCGATATAGTATAGAATTACAATTAGTGGCGAATCAAGGATTTTTTCATAGGGGCACTAGCGAATTTTCCAAATGGTCGCTCATTAAGAAGGTGTCCAGGAACTCGCTTCCCAATTAGGTAAAGCACAAAGGTATCAATGTCCCTAAGCCTTATAATCAAAAGATGTAGGGGTCAATTTTGATCTATTCAATAAAGCCTGCCATTAGATGCTAGAAAACTGAAATCAAACACAAAAATGAATTTTTAATATTCTATTTCGCACAACGTTAATCTGATTTAAATATTTAATTAAATGAATAAATGAATATTTCTACAAATTTCTATTGTGATAGGCGAAGGTTTGATGCAATTCTACATATGTCTAATTTACTCCAAAAATAATAGAATGAGAGAAACATTCGAAAATCTGTTTGGGACATTTGAAACGCATTTTGATGTTAAAATTCAAAAAACTTAATCTGAAATATTTCTGAAAGTCGAAGTGAAAAGATTGAATCATATAAATAATGCATATGGTAGACTGTGTTCAGCATTCGGCAAACTCATCAAGATAATTAATCACCTTCCAAAATATTCAACACGAAGTTTCCTGTTTAAATGCGGGAATACATCATTTTCAAAATGATTGTAGTTCTCACAAAAATCGATGCTGAGTAGTAACGTTCTTTTAGCTGCCTAGTATTTATTTCAATATCAGCAATGTCATCTCCTCACAATGCTAAGTTCCTTAGGTTACTGCCTAAGTGATACAAAATACCCTGTTGACTAATTATGTAAAAAATATTTATAGCTTTCATCACATATTGGTTGACGCCTAGCACCTTGTTTCTGATACATTTTGTTTCTGTGACTAGGGTGTTCATTGTTTCTTCATTGCACGATTATTCTCTAGTGTAGCTGTGATTAAACCCTTATGAGATTTAATCATCATATGTGGCTTAATTAAAATACTGACCTTCCATTATATTTGTTCGAGGATGGACTTTTGTACACAAAACGAAAATGTGAAATATCTAAAATATTCTTGTTTTAAATTTATTAAACAGAATCGAATCTTCAAATAAATTTCACTTATTATTTAATAGCTCAAGTTGGAAATGAACATGGAATAGCAGATATCCATGAAAATAATATTTTAAACTATAACTGGTTTAAAATATTACTAAAGTGCCCTTAATTGTCCAGTTATTAATAATCATGTGTAATTTATTTTTGTTTTGCTTTGAGTTTCCCTTACAATGTATTTGAATTATTCATAATTCATTACTATAATACGATAAACTTATTTAGTGTTTTCATACAATAAATATTTCATCATACTTCTAATAATATGCATATGTAAATATTGAAAAATACAATTTAAAATCTTGCCACTACTCTTGTTATCTGCTTCTTTATAGCAAAATTTCTATATCAAATACCTGCAGCAATATTTGTTATTGAAATTATTTCAAATGAAAAATATTTGGGCCTCCAAAATGTTCAACACGAAGTTTCCTGCTTAAAATTCGGGAATCAATCATTTTCAAAATGAATGCAGTTCCCACAAAGAAACTCAAATACAACGACGGATTTTAGCATAACTAGGCTACCTAAAAACAGACGCTAATGAAAAAATTATGAAGTATAAATACCTATGTCTACAAATTGAGAACAACCGTTAGTGTGTATAATTCAATGTATGTCTATCTTTTACCCTAGAGTATGTAAATGCAGAAAAGAATATTTGCCCAACTATTTGTATGCTGAAGAGGTTTGGTTGCCTGTAATTGCAATGAATCAAAAAAGAGTCATAATCTCTAGAAAAAATCTTAAAATGCTAATAGCTCAAAAACTAAAAAAGATATCCAACATCGGAAATCGCCATTTTCGTTCTCTAATCGTGACATAACACTGTTCTATTCAGCAATGCCATTAGCAAAACAAGTTTGATTTTTGAGGTCTATTCACATATGCCTCATCAAAGATGGACACGGGCCGCATTTTTCAGGACCGATTAAGGCAAGCCCGTCAACTATTATTTCAAGTCCGTTTTCGGCCCGTCAAAATTTATTGGTATATTTCAACACAAATTTTTGGCTGTAGCACTAAGTCCAATTTGACTGCAAACTCTTTCTGACTGAGCAGAAGTTGCTTGGTGGCATAGAACCTCTATTGAGAATTCAAAAATTTATTTTTACAAGCTTGTTACAATTCATTTTAATCAGCCCTTTTTTGTTCGTAATGTCCAAAATCTTGGGACCGGCTCTGTCTGACCCAGGTCCATCTCTGTTCCGCATATGAAGAAATATTGAAGGTTTGTGGCTGCCCCAATGGGCTCTAATCCTTATAATTACATGCGCGTTTGATATAGGGAGAATTTAATTGGTGCTTCAAATCGAAATTTACAATATAAAGAAAAATAGTTAAACTATTGAAGTTTTTCAGACACAGCAATACGATTTAGTAGAAATTTTCAACATTAAATTCAAACATGTTCACTAATAGATATTTCCATGACTCACAATATTCAAATTTCCTAATAGCATTGGAGAAAATTCTTTTAAAATGTGGAAAAAAACGGTTTGTCCTTGTAGGATGACACTAGGCTGCTTAAGAGTCAAAGCAAATTTATTGCTTAAATGTATATAAAAACTATAAACTAACACATGACAAAAATATCTACAAAACTAATTACCTATGCAATATTAATTAAAGTGCAGTTTTAAAAGTAATTTGACCATGCGTTGAGTTTATTATCTATTCTATGCCCAATAATGTTTGCCTACTTAATAGAAATTGTTTTATTTTTTTCTTAAAGTGTTTATAGTTTTTCTCACATTTTATATCAATACTAAATCATTCCATAAGATTGAACATTTAAAAGAAAATGAATCTTTACAATTATTGATGCTAAAAAGTTTTTTACTTCTTTTATTGATTTTGATGTAATTATTAAGAAAACTTAATGAACTTAATTCATGGATAAATTTGTGAATCATACATAAAAATTGATACTGAATAAAGTAACTCGGGGCCAAAATATTATATGATGATCTTAATTGGGTTATGGATTCATGTTTTTCAATATAATTAAGTGTTCTAAATGCCCAGTTAAACATTTTTGCTAGTGATGAACGTTTTTGCGATGTGAGATTTTGAAAAAGAAATGCACAGTAATTAAATTGACTTAAGACAAATGAATGAATTAGTTCTACATGCGACGATTTTCCTACATGGCGCAAATGATACAAATGTTTTATTCCAGGTGCCATCTTATATTTGTGGGAGAAGAAATTATCGAATTTTAACTCACTGTCAATTAATACACTTAGATAGTTTACACATTTACTTTGACTAATTTCGTTATCACAAACATTAATTTTAATATTTTCAGTAAGCCTTTGTTGTTGTTTAGATGAAAAGATGATAAATTGAGTTTTGTCGGAATTGATTTTTAGTTTATTAAGATTAAAATATGTTACAAGGTTTCGAATATCTTTTGTCAAATGTTTAGTTGCCTCAAAGGGATTTTTTGCTGTTCGTAATATGCAAGTATCATCTGCGTATTGGTAAATAGTTCCATTTGTCAAGGATTTTGAAATATCATTTACGTATAATGTAAATAGAATGGGTCCTAATACAGTTCCTTGGGGCCCACCAAGATTTGTCGTAGTATACTCTGAGAAAATATGGTCGATTTTAACTCGCTGTATGTGATTACTTAAGAAACTCATAATAAAATTTTCTGCATTTACACTGAAACCTTGTCGCCTTAACTTTTGTTTTAAAATATCGAAATTCATTGAGTTAAATGCTTTACTTAAATCAGGTAAGGCCACCGCTGTGAACAAATTTTGATTCGAGTTTATTTAAATTTTTTCTGTAATTGATAAAATTGCGTCAGATGTACTGAATTTAGGTCGAAATCCAAATAGATTATTTGATAAAATTTTATTGTCAATAATAAACTTGTACATTTGTGCAGCTAGAAGTTTTCAAATATTTTTGAGAAAGGTTATGTTATGCTAATCGGTCGATAGTTCATGGGATCTAGTGGTTCTCATTTTTTATATACCGGTGAAATATCAAATTGCTTTAAAAGCACAGGAAAGTCATTATTTATAATACTTTGATTGAATGCTACAAGCAGGTATTCACCAAAAATATAAAAATATTTTTTAATTATCCAATACGGTAGGTTGCTGGATCCACAAGATTTATTACTATTTAGTTTATTTACTACATCTCTAAGATCATGATAGGAAATTAAGTTGAAATGAAACTGTTCCTTTCGTATAACAAGTTGTTGAGATGAAAAGTTTCCATTTTCTTCGAATCTAAAATTGAATTCACCCATATTTTCAAAATTTCTATTTAAAATATTTGCGATATCCTTCTTATTTTTGCTTGATTAAGTACGAATTGAATATAATTTTTTGCTTAACAATCATGTTATATACCTATTTAATGTCTCGGCTTTATTTACTAAATTTAAATTAATAAGCCTGTGCCTGCAAAAAATTTGAAATGTATCTTTATCTGCAATATATATATATATATATGACTTGGATTTAGGGATAAGGTCTATAAAAGGTTGAAACATTTAAATTTTAGACTTAGGTTGATTTGGAATTGTAAATAATAAATGCTCATGAATGTTCAAATATACTATCAAAACTAATTGCAATAAGGGACGACCAATTTTATCTCTATAAAATACGTATAAGTACTATAATATGTAGAATGCATGTGCGATTAAAGTAGCATATTAATTTTTTTAAAATGTTTAATCATTTAAAAGCAAAAGTGTATTTTTGTTGGTGAACAGATGCCATCCACTTACTGATGGATGTCACACATCTTATTGATAATTCATATTATTTACGTGCCAACAAAATTGAGTTATACTGCGTACTGTGACACAGCACTGTTTTCTACAAAACTCTTCTAATCATTAAAAAATTTATGGCATCCACATGAAATACCACCCTTTCTAGTTTTCTGCAGAAAAGGCCAAAATTCAGTTCTATGAGTTCAGTAACAAATAATATCACACTGCTTGTCTTATATCCAGGATGGAAATCAACCATATCTGAAACTGAAATTAAATTTTTTAAAACTCTGAAAAAGCATCAGTGTCAGGGCTATATGTAATGCTGTTATAATCTCATTTTTAACTAAATGCAAGCCTTTATCTTTGTCTGGTATACACTTTCTCAAGGGTAAACTATAGAGAACTTGTGATGCATATAGCACAGTAAAAACCATTTATAGAGATGGGCTTCAAGGTAAGTTATTTGTCTTTCTGTATTATTACAGAGAATCAGTATAGCAACTCATATACTGAGTTTATATCGCCATATATGGCATATATATGTTATAACACTTCTCAATCGAGAAGAATATAGTGTTGTTGATAGGCTGTTTACAATATTGAACATGTTTATGACATTTCTGTTTGTTATTGATACAACGTTAGCAGTTGACTAATCTCAATTGAAACTTAAAATTAACTAATCAGGAAAGAAATGAAAGACGAAATATCAAAAGTGATTTGATTGCGTGTTTCATCTCAATTGTGCAAATATATTCTTCTTTCAAGCTTTTACAGCATTATTAGCGCAATTAAAAAACGCAATTACGCATGCTGTTGATTTCATTAGATTTGATTTTACTTCGCAACTGTTTAGAGCTAAAATTTGTTCTAATTGCGAAGTATTATGTTTCATTGATATGCTGTAAACACACCTTGTACTTTTGCGTTATACCCACCCTCCACCCCCCACACTCCCACTCAACTAATTGCAAAAATATGCTAGTTTTCAATGTAATAATTATAGCTCTAGCCCTAGCTCTTACACTAACCCAAGCCTACCCACATCATAGTTATGGTCCTTTCGTTTTTTTACCGGACTTTTCGGATAAATTCCTCTTTTTTCCAGATTCACTACTCTATATGGATTTGAGTTGGGTTTTGACATCAAAACAGGGGATGTAGAGGGAGAGGGAGTTGTAGGCTTGGGGAAGAGGATGACGTCAATTTTAAGCAATAAAAGACTAAGCACTAGCCATTCCTCTTTATACAGATAATTCGTCTCCAATTCAGTAACTATTCCTTTTAATCCCAGATCAATTAAATGCTGAATTTTTGTACACTATAGGTATAGCTTTAAACAAGACTTCTCAACGAGCCGAGCCGAGCCGAGCTTGAGCACAGTATTTGATATACAACGAGCCCAAAACGAGCCTATTTTACGCAAAGCAAGTATATAGTTCTGCTTGTGAAATTTGATTATGGAGATTTTTCTTATTTTTTGCAGTCAGTATGCCTTTCATATAATCATATTTAAGAAATGTTTATTAAATAATAGGAAGAGCTATGTAAAAAATTCTTTGAGCACAATATTTTTAAAAAAAATACCGAGCTAAACGAGCCTCATTCAAGGATTTTATGTGTCGAGCCGAGACGATTTTACACAAAATTTAAACGAGCCGAGCCGAGCTTGGAAATGTCGGCTCGTTGACAAGTCTACTTTAAACTAAAACTTACATTTGTATTCTTTGTAGACTAAGACCCTAATATAATAATATAAACTAATATTTTACCAAGTCTGTACACCATTTTATTTTTGTTGCATCCATGGGCGAACGCGGATTTTCTGACTTGCGAGGTCATCTAGTATAGTGATCAAATAAGTGCGCCCCGCGAAAAATTTTTGAAATTATAGGCAAAATAGACCTTAGAATTGCATTATTAGGATCAATGTTACAACAATTAATTTTACAAATTTTATTTTTACATGCTGATTTTGCTTTAGCTTTGTTGTTTAGGAGGGGTTGCCTAAACTTCCAGGGGGGTTCGACCCCGCCTAACCCCCCGTGGCTACGGGCTTGAGTTTATCATTTACTTTTTTGAAGAAATTCATATTAAATATGGAGCATACATTTAGTTGATAGCAGTTGTCCCTATAACACATTTGACTAGGTGATAAAATTTAGACTCATTTCTGTGGTTTTGCAGGCCTTACGGTTAAGGAAATTGTCTTTTATTATTTTGAAAACTATAAGTAACAATTTTACATAACTTACAATACAAGAACACACTAAGAAAAACATTCTACAAAAGATAAACTAAAACTAATCAATTCGATTGTAAACAACATACAATTTATGTATCAACGCTAACACATGGAAACCCTTTACTTTTCTTTCTAAAGCGGTTTGGATATTTGGTACTGCAGAAAATCGATAAATTTAGGTGGATCTAATGGTATTGACAATATCGTCATTATCCAAATAGCCAATCACCACCACTCGAAAACAATCTATTTTCCATGCTCCCTGTGGTTTTAAAAATACCAGGTGTCTCAAAAGTTTTAGTACAAGATTTTTGTTCAAGTTTTATGAACTAAGCCGGCGTTAAAAAAACAATGACAGGTGACAGATACTGTGAGATTTTGACAAAGCAAGTTGTTCTTTACTTCTCTCGAAACAGAAGCTCACATTATCAGCAAGATGGCGTTTCTTCTCATTACCCAGTGAAAGTGAGAGAAGTTTTTGACAGCAAGTTCAATGGTCGATGGATTAGGCGTCGTGGCCCAATTGAGTGGCCTGCAAGGAATCTCGATCTTACTCCCTGCGATTTTTGGTATTGGCCTTGTCTCAAATCCTTGGTTTTTGCCAACAATAGACGCTACGAAACTCTGCATTCCTTGAGGTAAGCAATTGAAGAGAAAATCAATGGAATTCCTTTGCGAATGTATCAAGATACCTTCAGAGATTTTGAGAAGAGGGTGCATCTGTGTCACAAATCAGGAGAAAATGTTTTCGAGTAATATTCTAAGTTAGTTTGAATTGCTTTGTATGCTTTTTATTCATTTTCATACAATAAATAATTATAAATATATTGTACTAAAACTTTTGAAACACCCGGTATAATATGTGTAATGGGTTTCTATTGGAAAAAAGCATAGAATTACGTTGCACATTGAAACAGCAGAAATAATCGTTTAAGTTAAAGAATAGTAGATAAAAAATTCACAATCGGTATTATTGCACATGTACATAGTACTTTCACGGTCATCTGCAAAATACAGTATGGTGAAGGGATTGTGATTGCTATAATAATTGCCAAAGCTAGTGATCACTTCACCTTTACCATCTCCATAAACACATAGCATGCTAGGAGTTAGCCGATGCCAGAAAAATCCTGACTTGTTATAGGTTTTTGGTAGTTGAATTGACAGAGGATTTATCTTCCATGGAAGGTGTGATACGGTCAAATAAGTGCTATAGAATTCTGTAAATATTTTTTAAATTTTAATACGAAAATGTTCTGCGAAAGTAGAATGTAAGTTTGTGATTCTTTGCTTTAGTAAATTATATGTTTTAACTGGCATATAGCTTTGTGGCTATTGTAGTACAGGTAGTAACTTGGTATTCCGTGTTTTACCAGCTTGGTATGTTTTTCCTTGGTATAAGGCATGATTACTGGTGGTACGCAGAAGGCATAATGTGTTGCAATTTTCCTTTCTAGCTCTAGTCAATTTCTGTGCGTGCTTGTGACTTCTGCTGCACTGATGGAGATCAGGTAGTTAACTAGTTTACAGTTAATGTCTTCAATTACATTGAGTTTGGATGTTTCTTTTAGGGCTGCTTTGGTGGTTAAATCGATTGTTTTGTAGGGGAGTTATCTTCTGGTCGAATCAGTTGTTTCTGTATTTATACTAGTTACACTGGATGAGTATTCTGGATAGCAATTTAACAAATATGTGCATAATGTCATGTTTGTCTCTGATATGTTGTGTTGATTTGGGAGATGTCACCAAGAATTTGATGTTTGATTGGGAATTTTGAAATTTGTAAAGAAGGTAGAGGTCGCTTTTCACCCACCGTTTTCAACGTGGTAGGGCTGTGGATGTTGATGGAAATTCGTTACTAATCCCTGGGTCCAACATCTGCTGTACTTAGTAAATACGTCAGGGATAGAAAGAATCTCAGAGTCCAAGTCTGATGCACTTATACTGACTAAAACTTGAGACTCTTTCACATGACTTTCTTCATTTTCACTGGAGGAGATCTGCTTAGCTAGCTTTGGCATCTGGGGATGAGTTGTCCTGCAGACGCATTTCATCATCTAAATGCAAACGTATAATGCTAATATTCCATTGTTTTTCGAGAATATGTTGTTTAGCTATACAACTAGTTTGTGTACGCATTGGTTTCTAAAAATATTTTTAGGTTGCTCAGAATTTTTTCAGTTGCTTTCTCGTTAATTTTGTCAAGACTCGTAGTTTTGTAAGTTTCCATGTTATCAATGTAAGGGGGGGAATTTTTTATGTTATCTATTCTAGCATCTTTGATGTTTTTAGCAGTATGTTTTAGGTTTTGGAAATTAGTAATTTTTCAATTACTTAAGAGATAACTGTTGTGAGGAAGCACTTTCATAATTTCGAACAGACCAAGCCAGTTTGTTGCCAATTTTCAGACTTGTTTAGCTATAGTCATAGTTGGAATTGGTAAACTAGATCGCTTACTTGGTGAGGTTCACCATACATAGATTTGTTGTAGCAGCACTGTTGTTTGGTGTTCGCACATATAATTTCATGAGTTAGGTGGAGTTTCTCTATTAATTGCTTGGAGTATTCCTGGTCGATTGCACTGGTATAGTTTCTAAATAGCATGCCAATGGGTGTTGGGGCCTCATGACCGTATAGAGCTTTATAAGGTGTCATCTTTGTTGTGGTGTGGGTAGAGGTGTTGTAAAAATTTTCTATCATGGGGAGTGCCTCTCTCCAATCATTTCCTTCAATATTAGCCATAGTGGATCACATGAGTTTTATGAGGGTTCAGTTGAGCTGTTCCACACTTCCATTTGCTTAAGGGTGGTGCGTTGTTTTATGACTGTGAACAATTTCAAGATTTTTTATAAGACATTGAAACAGTTTGCTTTTGAATTGGACTAATTGGTCTGTGATTAATGTTTCATAGGTCTGAATACCCATATCCAATCGTTAATTATAGCATCTGTGATAGTTTGAGCTTTGATATATTTCATGGGGATCATTTTGTTATATTTTGTGAAGTAATCCAATAGTAACACAACATGAATAACCTTCTTCGTCTTTAGATAGCTTTTCAATGTCCATGTTTACAATTTGATTCATTTGCTCTGATGTTATTTTTTCAAGCTCTTCCCTTTGTTGTGGGTTTGCATTTACTAGTTAATTATAACCAATATGAAATGATGATGCTTTATCATTGTGTGTAGTACATATATTAGAATACCCACGTAGCCAAATACTGGTGGACCACTGGTGGTCCACCAGTGGCAGATACGGTGGGGTTTGGCCACCCGTGCACCAGTGGCTAGCTGGTGGTCCACTGTTAGCTAATTGGTGGGCCTCTGGTGGCAAAAATATGATTTAAGCATTAGAGCAATGTCTCAAATGTAGCAACAGCAAACTTTTATATTAATAGAGTTTAAACACTGCAGTTTAAACTAACACAAACCCAACAAAGGGTTGAAGGAAATGCTAGCAAGCTCACAATTTACATTGAATTGAAATTGACAATGGAAAGTATAATGAATTTTTTATTATAATCAATAACAACAAGCACACAAAAATGCCCAATTTAGATTTAATTTTCAATTTCCGAAGAAATTGCAATTTTTAAACATTAATTAAAAATATATTTTGCCCAATTTTAAGTACTCATGTAGACAGTGATTTCAAGGTCCACGAATAATCGTGAATAAATAATTTTGAAATTTCATTCTGCCTATATATCTTATAATTTTTGCAAACAGAAAATTGCAAAAAAGCTCTTCACAATGTCCACTAGTGGCTATGAGTAGCTGTAATTGCCACTCCTGCCACTGCTTCCCCACCAGTGGTCCACTGGTGGTGGCTACATGGGTATGAAGGTATTAAAATATAATCAGAAATCAAGAACCATTTGTTATTTTTATGATGTTGTCTGCCTTATTGGTTTGGACAACAAAATAACGGCTTTTTATAAAATAAAATTTGATGCTACAAAGCATAGAATGAATAATTTTCGACGTGGTCGCAAAATATACATGTATTGTCATGTTGACATTTATAGTATTTTGTTTTATAAAATTGCTATTTTTTCAAGAGGTGCAATGTAAATTACAACAATCTACAGCTACATGCATATAATTTCAATGAAGATTATCTAGATTATCTAGAGATAACCTATCTTGGATGAAATCGTTATCGAAATAATCTATTTTTAGCATTTTTGAAAAATATGCTATCAATGATATGATATTGTGCAAGCCTGATCTCATGACAGCAAAACAAATATTTCTGAGGGCACAAAAACAAAAATGTGAAGTTACATGCATGTACTTCAAGTGAAAAGTAATCGTTTTTGTAGCCACAAAGCAACACAGATTTTTTAAAAATGGAATTAGTTCCATGGATAAATTTTTAAGCAGAACTGCCTTCCACATTCAACTTTGGCAAAAACTCAATTTCTTGACTAGCGGCAAGATCTCCCTACCTCAGTCTTACACAACACATATGGCGGAACATGGTTTGTGGAATTTGAAAAGAGGGAAGCCCATGTAACTCGATTGCAACCTCAAATATGTCATTTTTGATTGTAGAAAATCATCTCCGTATGCAAGCTTTTTAAGTTGAAAGCGTCAATGCAAGATCAAATTTTACATGTGATCCTAATCCGTGTTACTTCTCAAAATCACAATTTTGGATTTTTTAACAAATTCCGCTACTCTGTATGAAATGCTTTCACAAACTCCAAAAGATACAAACGATGGTTTTCTAACTTTCTACCATGGATGTTATCAGCAAATACTATTACTTTTTTATCTTCACTCGCAAACCAACCATTACTGTCACTTTTCCCAGAACAGGCTAGTTATATATGTCAATCTGCTTAACCACACAGGGCATTTTAAATGAAAAGTGGTCGACACTAGATGTTTGTAGTTGTTTAGGGCAATTTTGTATATGTATATATAATATATATATATAATTATATTTGCAAGGTTTAAACATAAAATTCATTTTTTATGCTGATTGTATGGTATAACTACATTAAATGAATTGTAGTGACGTTGGTTTCTCTATTTAGGTGATGGAAGATTTTTGGAGTGATTTTGGCGACTCTAAACAAACTTTTTTACACTTAATCAAGAAATTATTACTGTTGAGTCAGTTTTAGAAGCCATCGACACAATAAGTAAGCTTTCTCAATACCGAAGTAAAACATTTGTGGATTTTAATTGATAAACTGCTTTATGGACTGCATTACAATTATACAGATAGCATTCCCATTGAATGATAAAATTTTGTGCATAAACACAAAATTAATACATATTGCATTGAAATAATTACAGTACTGGAAAAAAGAATTCGGCTAACCATGATTTGTCATAAATATTTCTAAGAAATGGACGCCAAGAATATCATAGGTATTTTTAAATTAGATTTCGTCTTATAGAAAGAGCAATTCATCAATTTTGAGATATAATTATCACTGTTTGCTTTAAATCTCAAGGAGAAATGCTACATTTCTTGTGGTTAGCTAATATTTTCTTGGAAAAATGTATTCGACCACTTCACACCAAATCTGAGAATCTGTAAATAATTTCATTCGTTGAGCTTTTTTCAGTCTACTTATATTGAAAATGTCGAACAACAGTCTTTCTTCGCTATATATGATGCCTGGCTACGTACCCCTTGCCAGCCGTGAGTTGATTATCTCCAAACTTTTGGAAGGGATGACTCAACGTAATATGGCCTGACTTGTAGAGCGACCTCCAATTACTGTCGTCGATATCATCAGACGTTTCATTTCTGAAAACATTAATTGCCCCCAACCCAAAATCCGGAAGACCAAAGAAGACCTTCAAAACTGTGCGAAACGTCCTGAAGAATTACACAATTGGGACTTTCGTGGAACCCAGAAAGCCATTCTTAACCTCAAAGCAAAGATTACGCCGGGTGAGGTGAGCCAATTTAATGAGAGACAAATCATTTGAACATTGTTCTAATGTTATATTTTCAGATGAGTCAAGATAAAGTTACCAACTGGGCAGAAGTTCAGATTCTTGCCTCAATTTACTCGGGGGACAATAAATTGTGGTGAGACGTCTGTAATGGAATGGGTGCAATATGGAAGTGTAGATTTTGCAAGATTGTTCACATCACTGGGACTCTCCTAAGCTCTTAATATGCTCGGATTCTAGACAAGGAATTCTTGGCACTCCTTACAAGTGATAAATATATCAGCAGGATGGTGCTCCATGTCATATCTCAAAAGAAATGACAAACCTTCTCCACAATAATGGGGTTGCTATCCTTGCTGACTGGCCTGGTAAATCTCAAGACCTTAGCACTATCGAAAATATGTGGAAAGAGGTCAAATATTGAATTGGACAGGATAATCTTCACACTGAAGACGAGCTGTGGAGCGCAATAAAGAAAGAATTCAAAAACAGCTTTTTTGCTTCAATCCCTGATCGCCTTCAAGCTATTATTCGATCAAAGAGACACCCTACAAAATATTTGAAGAGAGAATTTTGTTGCTAAGTGCATATATTTCATCAATTATTAATTTATGCTTCTTATTTTGAATTTAATTTTTTCAGATTTGCTCATTTGTTAAACTTTTTTCAGGTGGCCGAATACATTTTTCCAATACAAGTTTTTTAATTTTGATTAAAAATTAATAGCCAATTGTTATTCTACACATGTTATGGTATTACACATACAAATTTTCCTTTCTCAATCAAAGTACACTTTGTTATAATCTTAGACACATTCTATCCAATGAATGTTCATTATTTATTCAAAATAACAAGGTGGTCGAATGAATGTTTCCAGTACTGTATATTTTGTTTTTATATTTAATGTACAAAACATTTTTGAACATTAATACTATCTCAAATTGTGTGTATATAGGATTACATTTCAAAGAAATCAATTAATTTTAAGCATCTACAAAGATATTTAGAAAAAATAGGTAAAGAATTCTGACTATTTTTATTAAATACAAATACCTAACAAATCACCTGGGTTTTAGGTAAAAAAGCTCTAACTAGATTTTAGGTAAAATACCTAGAATAGAGACACATAAAATTTAGGAAAAATACCTAGAATATTTTTGGTGGCCTTCCTAAATTTTAGGGTGTACCAATTTTAGGTATTTTACCTAAAATCTAGGTTGGCCTTTTTTACCTAGAAATCTAGGTGTTATTTTAGGTGTTTTACCTAGAAAATGTTAAGAGTATATATATATATATATATATATATATAT
>CABFPE010000119.1:125592-150410 GCA_900660155.1 Hofstenia miamia | reverse complement strand
CATTTAACAAAGGCAATTTTGATAGTTCATGCTTTATCTTGTCTAATTCTTCCTGCTGTTCCCAAGTCCATATGAACATCATTAAGTAAGGCATCTTAGCTGTTTTTCCTGTGATATTCTGTATAAATGTCCCATAATAATTGAAGAACCCCATTAGTCTTAGCAAATCCTTTTTATTATTTGGTTTTTTGTTGATTTTTCTTATAATGTCTTGTGCATTGTCCTTCATACTAATTTGTCCTTTACTTATTATTCTTCCAAGGAATATCACTTTCTCTTTTAGTATATCACATTTGTTGCCATTTACTCTTAGTCCAGCATCTTTCAGTATTCTCAATGTTCTATCCAATTTCTGAAAGTGCTGTTCCACTGTGTAACTCATTATAATTATATCATCAATATACATGTTTATTCCTTCTTTGATTTTGTTTTGTTTGTTTTTCAGCATTTTTGTGATATAGCATTGAAATGTTGCTGGTGCATTGCATAAACCAAACGCCATATATATCCATTCATAGAGTCTGTATGGTGTTATGAATGCCATTTTCTCTATGTCCTTTAGTTCCATTTGCACTTGCCAATAAGCTTTACACAAGTCTATAACTGTGAAATATTTGTGCTTACTTGCCTTATAATGCATATCTTTGATTCTAGATAATGGGTAGAATCTTCTTTCTTTGTCACTTTATTCAATTTTCTAAAATCAATGCACAGTCTATATTTCTTCCCCTGTTTAACAAACACAGTTGGTGCTGCATACGGACTTTCACTTGGCCTAATTATCTTGTTGTTCATTTAAAATTCTATTGTATTCATCTTTCAGTTGTTCTGGCACTCTTTGTACTGGCAGTTTTATGTGTTTCTCCAATCACATGTACAATGCTTATTTCTCCAAAGTTAAAAATTTGCCTGTGTTTTCTTAGCAATTTTCGTAGTGATTCTCTCTCGCTCTGTTTTAAGTGTTTGTAATCCTCTTCTTTCATATCCAGTATTCTTTTTTCATCTTGGGTTTTCATCCACATGCCCTTTAGTTGACATTGTGGATTACTAACCCTGATGGTTTCTTATGCTTTCATCCACGCACCCTTTAGTTGAAATTGTGGATTACTAACTCCATCGTCTTCTTGGATTTTTCTTTTTTCTTCTTCAGCTTTCATCCATACATCCTTTAGTTGACATTTTGGATTACTAACCCCAATGGTTTCTTATGCTTTCATCCATGCACCCTTTAGTTGACATTGCAGATTACTAACTCCATCGTCTTCTATTGGTTTCCAGATCATCCTTATGCTAGACTTCATGTATTTTCCATAAATTTTCACCTTTGTTTGATATATGTTAACATTGTGGTTTTTAGCATTTAGTATTGGGATTTTTCCTTCTCCACTTTTAATAGCACAGATACTTGAAGGCATTGAAATTCTTTTCGTATTAATTCCAGTTAAATCATATATCATTACTTCTGCCGTTATTTTTTTGCACCTGATTGTATGCATTTTCCAGTGATAAGGTTGTAATTTAATGTCTTCCATTAATTCGACTAGCATGTCCTTTTCTTGTTGTTCCTCATTAATTTCGATTTCTTCCTCTTCGACTCTTATCATCCTATTTCACATCTCTCATTTAGTATTGAAATTTGGTTTTTTAATGCCACTTTGTTTTCGGGATTACTTCTTAATGTTTGTAAAATTTCAATCAAATTTAATTCGTCTTGTAGGGGTACAGTTTGCATTTCGACATCTGTTGTGGGGGATAAGCTATCTAGCAATTGTGTTCTCGCTGAAGTTGCGGGGGTCGTTTGATTTTGATTCCTTTTATTCTTTTTATTTGTCATGATTGATTCAGTTGTAATGATCTTTTCCTGTTGCGAGGTTACATTAGTTTCATATGTTCCTTTTGTTTCTTCAGAGTTTCCATTCAATTAATCACAAAAAATTTTTTTCCGTAAGTTAGGGAATAATTTCTCTTCTTTTTCACATCACAGTTAATCAGTATATAAGTAAGGTGGTAAGAGAGAGATATATACGTAACAACATTCCATGATGTTTAAGTTTCACAAGATTCCAACAATTTAATATAACAACTGAGTTAGAGAACATTAAAGAATAGTAACAGTATAACGGTAACTTTCTTGGTAATGTGAGTGATGTAGAAGAAACACCTATCTTAACTACATCATTGAATTTCAAGATGTTAATAGGACTTTCAGCGCCCTGTCAAGGTCGCCATGTAGAATCATCACCCAGGCCAAGATGTGCATTAATTTAGACTTATTTAGAGATAGTGAATTACAGTTTCTTTCAAGCGGGGTAATGTCTAACTAATTCAACTTTCATTGTCTCATGTACACTGTCTTATTTTTATCTGTACCAAACTATATTTAGCATCTGTGCGATATAAGAGTAACATGTAACAGCCATTGTTTAGGTAACTGTATGAGAGAGACTCCAGTTCGTAAGGGGCTCACTGCCCAAAGCATTATTCGTCTTGTTTTCTTGTATGCTTCTGATTCGATTAATCGTTTTGCCTTCTCTTTCGTGTTTGTTATATGTCTTTAATTCATGCAAGAATCCCTTAGCTATTTTTCTATCCTTTGGTAGTCTCCATTGGGGGTAATATCATCGGAATCGATACCATTTCTGGTGGCGTACATTTTAATATTTTTGTTTCCACGTTTGCTTTGATTGTTTGGTAATCTCCCAATATTATTGGTGCTGTCGCCATACCTATTGTTGCTGGGTAATTCATTTTCGCGTCTTGCAGTTTTTCCCAGAATCTCTGTGTCAATCCTTTTCTGCTTAGTTTCATTACAATGTCCGGTTTTATTTCTATTCGTGATGTTATGCATTCTGCATCCACCACTAATTGATTATACAGCTTAAGTAATTCTGTGAGTTCCGTTCTTGTAAATGCTTCAGTAAACATCAATTTCATTGTTGCGACTATGTGATTTTCCTTTATTATTTGGTAATATCTGGCGGTTATCTCTGTTTCCTCTTCTCGTATTTTTATTTCCACCAGATATCTCTCGTCTTCAGTGTCAACCCATTCAATTGTGCTTGCGGGACTTATGTTTCCCCATTTTTCCATGTTTATTCGATCCATGCACTCCTGAGTTTTTGATGGAAGTATTATATATGTGCTCATTAATAAATCGTCTTCTAATTTCATCTCTGCTTGTGCTTTAGTCATTATCTCGAGTATCTCTACCGGTTTCACACTGCCTTCCTTTGACATCTCTTCAGCTTTCTTAATTATTTTTAGAAATGAACACCTCGGATTTTCTTTCATAAATCGACGTGTCTCTGCTGTTGTGATTTGTCCGATATTTTTGTCTCTCATCATCTCAACTATTTCCTCTTTGAACATAATCAGTATGATTGCTTCTCCCTTTTTGTCAACATTTATCTTAGGTAATTGCTCATGATTCATGTGTGGGATGAATTGAAATTCTGTCTTGTTACCTTCTTTCTTTTCGAGATCTCTTTTGTACTCTGGTAGCGAAGTCCAAAAGTTGGCATTACAATGAACTTTGCCCTTCCTGTGTTCAATCGTAAAATTAAATTCGTTAAGATATTCTATCCAACGAGAAACTATTGACGACTTATCCCCAGAGAATTTCCTTAGCCACACGAGGCCACTGTTATCTGTTCTGACTCGGAATTTTTTTCCAATATCAGTGCAAGCATTTTCAATTTTGTGGATCCGTAATTTTCTTCACTTGGTTTCAACTTTCTGCTGAAAAATTGTATTGGCGCCTCATTTCCTTCTTTCATTTGACTAATTGTTGCTCCTATCTCCACCTTACTTGCATCACAGTCTAATATAAATTCTTTTTCGTAATCTGGTGTATTTAATGAAGGCAATTTGGATAGTTCATGCTTTATCTTGTCTAATTCTTCCTGCTGCTCCCAAGTCCATATGAATGGCACTGATTTTTTATTAAGTTAGTCATCTTAGCTGTTTTTCCTGCGATATTCAGTATAAATGTCCCATAATAATTAAAGAACCCCATTATTCTTTGCAAACCCTTTTTATTATTTGGTTTCTCGATTTTTCTTATCATGTCTCGTGCGTTGTCCTTCATACTAATTTGTCCTTTACTTATTATTCTTCTGCGGAATATCACTTTCTCTCTTATTATATCACATTTGTTGCCATTCACTATTAGTCCAGCGTTCTTCAGTATTCTCAATGTTCTATCCAATTTCTGCAAGTGTTGTTCCACTGTGTCGATCATTATAATTATATCATTGATATACGCATTTATTCCTTCTTTGATTTTGTTTTTTTTTGTTTTTCAGAATTTTTTGATGTAGTGTTGAAATGTTGCTGGTGCATTGCATAAACCGAACGCCATATATATCCATTCATAGAGTCCATATGGTGTTATGAATGCTGTTTTCTCTATGTCCTTCAGTTCCATTTGCACTTGCCAATAAGCTTTACACAAGTCTATAACTGTGAAATATTTGTGCTTACTTGCCTCATAAAGCATATCTTCGATTCTAGGTAATGGGTAGGAATCTTTCTTTATCACTTTGTTCAATTTTCAAAAATCAATGCACAGTCTATATTTATTCTCCTGTTTAACAAACACCGTTGGTGCTGCATATGGTCTTTCACTTGGCCTAATTATCTTGTTGTCGATCAATTCATTTAAAATTATATTGTATTTATCTTTCAGTTGTTCTGGCACTCTTTGTACTGGCAGCTTTATTGGTTTGTCCATTGTTGTCATGATTTTCTGTGTTTCTCCAATCACTTGTCCAACGCTTATTTCTCCAAAGTTAAAAATTTGCCTGTGTTTTCTTAGCAATTTTCGTAGTGATTCTCTCTCGCTCTGTTTTAAGTGTTTATAATGCTCTTCTTTTATGTCCAGCATTCTTTCTTCGTCTTCAGTTTTCATCCACGCGCCCTTTAGTTGACATTGTGGATTACTAACTCCATCGTCTTCTATTGTCATGTATTTCCATAAATTTTCACCTTTGTTTGATTTATGTTAACATTGTGGTTTTTAGCATTTAGTATTGGGATTTTTCCTTCTCCACTTTTAATAGCACAGATACTTGAAGGCATTGAAATTCTTTTCGTATTAATTCCAGTTAAATCATATATCATTACTTCTGCCGTTATTTTTTTGCACCTGATTGTATGCATTTTCCAGTGATAAGGTTGTAATTTAATGTCTTCCATTAATTCGACTAGCATGTCCTTTTCTTGTTGTTCCTCATTAATTTCGATTTCTTCCTCTTCGACTCTTATCATCCTATTTCACATCTCTCATTTAGTATTGAAATTTGGTTTTTTAATGCCACTTTGTTTTCGGGATTACTTCTTAATGTTTGTAAAATTTCAATCAAATTTAATTCGTCTTGTAGGGGTACAGTTTGCATTTCGACATCTGTTGTGGGGGATAAGCTATCTAGCAATTGTGTTCTCGCTGAAGTTGCGGGGGTCGTTTGATTTTGATTCCTTTTATTCTTTTTATTTGTCATGATTGATTCAGTTGTAATGATCTTTTCCTGTTGCGAGGTTACATTAGTTTCATATGTTCCTTTTGTTTCTTCAGAGTTTCCATTCAATTAATCACAAAAAAATTTTTTCCGTAAGTTAGGGAATAATTTCTCTTCTTTTTCACATCACATTTAATCAGTATATAAGTAAGGTGGTAAGAGAGAGATATATACGTAACAACATTCCATGATGTTTAAGTTTCACAAGATTCCAACAATTTAATATAACAACTGAGTTAGAGAACATTAAAGAATAGTAACAGTATAACGGTAACTTTCTTGGTAATGTGAGTGATGTAGAAGAAACACCTATCTTAACTACATCATTGAATTTCAAGATGTTAATAGGACTTTCAGCGCCCTGTCAAGGTCGCCATGTAGAATCATCACCCAGGCCAAGATGTGCATTAATTTAGACTTATTTAGAGATAGTGAATTACAGTTTCTTTCAAGCGGGGTAATGTCTAACTAATTCAACTTTCATTGTCTCATGTACACTGTCTTATTTTTATCTGTACCAAACTATATTTAGCATCTGTGCGATATAAGAGTAACATGTAACAGCCATTGTTTAGGTAACTGTATGAGAGAGACTCCAGTTCGTAATGGGCTCACTGTCCAAAGTGGTATCTGATCACCAAGAAGCCATCCGCCAAGCTGTAGTAGAGAGTATAGTGGTTCCATCAACCAACTCAGCTCATTCTCAAAGACTATATTTATTATGTGTACCCTAACTTAAACAATGTAATTACACAACCGTTCAGGGACACTAGCTGCTGGTAAGAAAAACTAGTTGACAAATAAAGCAGCTTTCTACCCTACATATAAAATGTAATTAAAATCACTAAACACTGATACTAGCTGCAATGAAATAAAAATGGTTAAAACTATCTGCAGTTAAGTGCAGCTTCCTAACCTATGGTAGAAATAGACATAAAACAATTACAATATATACAAGGTCATTTTCGGTCTCATTATGGGTCTACTACTGTTAGCAATTTGGATCTAAAATAAGATAATAAATAACTAACAATCCTACTGCTGGCGTTCTCGCCTTATTGCGAATTTGTTACTACATGTAGTTCCGCAAGAAATCGATAGCCAACTAGGCAAGAAGTAAAAAGAGACAGCCTTATACCTATACATAACTTAGATGTATTGCTTCGATCCAGGCAACAACTATCCAAATCCCTCGCAACAGCCTGTTGATCATTACAAACATGAAATGCCTAGCTGCGCATTTTAGTAAATAATCAAAGCGATAATAAAAGATAAGTGAGTAATAGGGAGTTTATTCTCCATCAACATTTCTTTTTTCATTTCACATATTTATAGCAAAGTTTTATAAACATATTTATCATTAAACAAATACCTGTCACCTTTTTGTGTTGCCAACGTAGAAAAGTTCTGCGTTAATATAGCGGTATCAAAATCGACGTGGAGCTTTACTGTCCACATGTGATTTGTCAAAACGTTAAGGTGACAAATGATTGTTTTACAAAATTGATTACAAATAAATTCAAATCACATGACTTGGTTTTGTGCTAATTCAACAAAATACAAAAATAATGAAACCAATTAATATATGATTCGATCTTAGTTTCTTTTCTGTAGTTTTGTTCTTTTGTTGGATTATGCTACATTATCATCATCAAACTGATTCGATATCAGAAAATCATATTCCTGAAAACGATGTTTTACTTGAAGAAGATCTTTATTATATCTGATTCAAGTAATAGTTCAACTGAAGATACGATTGCAGATACTGTTTTCCCACTGTAAATTTTACTTCGGCAAGTGGTACAGAATGGATTGAGTATGATGGTATTGTACCCACAGACAACCACAACAGGGGTAGACAACCTGCATGAAATATTCTACACCAAATTCCTTGACTAGAACTTGGCATCCCGAAAAAGAAAAGGAAGTCACGCTACTCATCTTTAAGGTTTTATTGCTTAGATGAAATCGTGCGATACACTAATCTACAGGGAAGGCGCATTGTTGCACAACATAATAATCACCAACCGGATAAGCCTAAGATCCAAGAAACCAGTACTAATTTTTGATTCATTTGTTCGATTTCCAAACATTCCTGATATTGGGTTGAAACCAGAAAACTGTTGATTTCTACATGTATAACAAGACAAAAATTGACGTTGACAATGTTGACAAGTTAATTCGCACACATTCTTTAAAACGAAAATGTAAGCGATGGCCGTATGCAGTATTTTTTAATTTCGTTGATGCCGCTGGTGTAAATGGATCATACATTCTTCAGCTATCTAAAACTATTCGCGCATCTCAACGTAAAACTTAGCATTACAATTTCTTAGAAAAAGCAGGCTACAAGCTTATTGATCCCCTTATAAAAACAAGAATTGATAAATTGAAGATAGCTTTGGATCTTATAGGCTATAACATAATTTACATACAAGTCAAAATTTCAATAATAGAAGTAATGAAACACTGGTATTTATCAACTTAGAAAAGCATCGGTGTTGCTATTTATGGGAATAGAAAAGGACAGAAATTGTAGCATTGCTTGTGGAAAGTGTTTGAATGCAAATTTGCAGTTTGCAATGAACATAAAGCCCAAACCTGCACAAAATGTTAGGATTTTAAATTGTTTGAAATATATGCTAAGTTTTTCATAATTATACCATTGTATGAGTCAGACAAAGAAAAGTCACTGGTTGCTATGCGTAAAAACACCATAGCAACAATCTTTCAGGTTAAAAAACTAACCTCTGTCATTCTATAACACTTGAAAAATATCTAGCCTTTGAAATAATGAAAATTTATAAGTTTTCTTTGTAAAACCTAGGCTACAAAAACTGGGGTGTTAAGCACCCCAAAACGTACGAGTCAACCATTTAAAACAAATGTACGGCAACGGTTAATAGGCCCTGTAACTTCAATGAAGTGATAAAATATTCTAAAGACTTTACAATCAAGTTTCAAGTAAGTAGCATTTTTAAGAAATTATTATGTCAAAATAACTGGACGGTTGCAAAAATGTATAAATTCTCAATTTTTTTAAGTTTTTCAATTGTGAAGTGGCTCCTCTAAACATAATTAAACCTTATTGATTCTTGGCTTACAAGCCATTGAGAGAAAAGTCTGATATGAGCCGACGATTATTTCGACAAAATTGTTTTTACATATAGTGAAGCTCCACCCGAATAATTATGTTAATAAGGATCAAAAATAAATAAATCAATTTTTAGGAACATTAAGATACTCATCAATATAATGTAAAAAAGAATTACGTAAGTTCAATCCAGGGTTGATTTTTTAAAACCTTGACAATTATGTATTTATTTTACATATTATTTTCGATTTAGACTGACAATTAATTAAAATTACTACATATACAACAATAGAATCGAAGAGTTTATAGATAAAAAAATTTTGAAATTTCTAATACACGCGAAAATTAAGTTAACTTCATATTTATTTATATATTTATTCTTATAAAACAACGAAGACTTTCATTTTTCATAAAAAAACAATGCATAAAATGTTTTTAATTGATTTTCAATCCCTTTTTGAAGGAATCGTAGTCGAAGATAATGTTTTATGCAGATAGCTTTAATTATGTTCTTGTTTGGTTGCTCTATTAGATCTCTTGTTTCAGGAAACTAAATGTTTGGCTACCTTACTATATAATTCTTCACAGATTTTGTAGTTCAGAAACTTCACTTATAAAAATTACCTACATATAAGCTTAGAGGTTCATTGATTTTGTTTTATAAATCTCAAAAAAATATGAATTTCAATTAGTACACTCATATATGTCAATGCCTTAAGAGCTTATAGAAGACAGGCTTGGAATAACTGCCATTAATTGCAAAATTTAAAAACATTTTTAATAATTTCAATAAGCTCCTTTATGTAAGACTAATAAATTTAGGGATGCTGAACCCTTGTAAACTAAGTAGTCATTTCTTTTATTAACATCATCTCATGCATGGAATAATTACTAATAAACTTTAATTGATTTTATTCTTTATTTGGATGATCCATTTAGATGTGGAATGTTGTCATATTCAGAAGGTGGAAATCGATTCAAAGTTCAAACAGTCCTGATAATGTACATCTTCAAAAAATGAGCTTTTATCATTTCATTTTGATATAAAGTTCAAGGCAATTAACATCTTAATATGCAACATCTTTTTATACACTTACATATTTTAATCAGGTCGTTAGTAGCTTATGAAAAAAAATATTTCCATAAATACTTATTGCGTGGAAAATCAAAATTTTTTTTATATTTACTTATTACTAGCGAGCGTGAAGTTTGACACACATACTGAAAAAATTTGCTCCAAAGTTCGACAAAATCTTTATCATCTCCTTAAACTAAAATGACTAGATTTTAAAGATGACGAACTCTCGGCCCTTTATCATTCCCTAGTAAGTAACAATGAGTGCTATGGATCAGCCAGTGCCGCATCACTGAACCGAATTCACCAAGTACACAGTAGAGCTATATAAAACTGATATCTTCATACACACCTGTTGCAAGTAGTGTTAGAAGAGTTGATAAAATACTCCTGCATAAGTCGATGAACCCTCAACAACCCCTGAATGCACTCATTAAAGCGATGATTCCGCAACGTAATAGAAAACTGAGAAGTGCTAATATGAGGACAAACCCATACAGGAGTATGTCTACCTTCTCGAAGAGAGATGTAAAGAAGTACTCGTTGTGATTTTTAAATTATTTCTATTTCTTTTATGAGTCTGGTATTATTTCCACTCACTTTAATAAACTTTTTCTTAGTCTTATTCTTATTAGTAATACAGAAATATGGAGATCTAAAACATACAGAAATCCAATTGCAACTTGTTTCCGCAACAATATACTACATGATGTGTCTTTTTAAGATGAATGCATTCTACTTTGTAAAAACTCATCTATTTACCTAAGATAAAATTAATTATAAAATATTTAAAATAATAATTTTTGTTTTTATTAAAGTTAATTTATAGTTTGTATAATAACAACATAAACTGATGTTCAGAAGTTGAACATCTAAAATTTCTTTAAGAAAGTTTGTGTTAAACCCGGAATTACAATAAAGGATAAGTCTCAAAATTCGCTGATTTTATATATCTGTTAAGAATGACTAAGAGGCATAGAGGAATGAGCAACATTCCAAAAGTACCTGTTAGTACCTATTTAGCATAATACATGTTCTCTAGTTGCATAAACAATTTTGATTAAAAGTTTAATAATAACTAATTAGCGCAGTTTGTTGCACTTAATAACTATGAGAAGCAAGTTGTGTAGTAAATTTTATTCGAAATTTAACAGCACACAGTTGATTTCTGAAGTGTTTGCATAACTCGCCTTTCAATCCATTTCTAACAGATGATTGGCTTGCAGATCTGTAAGATGAGATTAAAATAACCGTGTAAATACCGGCTTATTTTTGACAGAAATGGCAAAATCCAAATCACCAAAACGCGCAAAAAAAGTAGCCAGTAGTTTTTATTCTAGCGCTCTTCCACAAGTAGGCGAAGCGTCTTTCAACGTCACCAAAGTTTTATGGATATTAGTCTACCTTTTCAGCATATTTATATTCGTTTTGCAAATGGAGCCACTGGTAAGAAAGTACATCCGTCATGATGTTGTTGTAGACATAGATGTCAAAGATAGAGAAATGGTGAATTGGCCTCTAATCTCAATATGCGATACTTCTCCATTAAAGAAGCGAAATTTGAAAAACAATTCCCAATTGGCAGACATAGACGAAGCTCAGTTTCAAAATATTCTGAAAGGCTTTACTGATCCAAAATGTAATAAATTTGAATGGCTTTGCAATGATGGTAAAACCTGCATTTCTAAGTACAATCTTTGCAATTACGTTTCAGAATGTCCAGACAATTCAGATGAAGAACTTTGTTTATATAATAAGTATTTAGCTCTGTTTGACACTCATGACAAGATCAATCCATATAACATTATATTGTTTAAGGAAGAAGAGATTGTACGCTATGGAACAGAACATACAACGTTTATTACAAACTTCTTCATTAATGACTTTGATTATACTGGAACATGGATTAATCCAACAATGCCCTTAGTTGTATCTGTTCCCACTTTCAAAGGCATGTGCTTTCAGTTTGATATTTCAAGAGTTGGGGAACTTTATAGGTACAAAGATACACAAAGACTTGCCATCGGAGCAGGTTCTAAGTATTCAATTCGATTTGCAATTTTTCTTGATGTTGATGAAAATGTAGGGCTTTTTGCTCCTACCTCAAATGCAGAACTGTCGGTCCATGCATTAGATTATATCCCAGTTTTAAGAAGAAATCCCATTCCAATTTATCCTGGATCACGAACGAGGATTTCATTGAATGAGAAAAAGACTGTGTATCCAAAACATCCATATAGCGACTGTATGTCAAATTATCCAGAAGATGTCTTGCTTCCTTCAATGTTTCGCAATTCCAAGTACTCCTTTGAATACTGCAAAGAGCTTTGCTTCCAGAAATATTTAATTACCATGGCTGAATGCACTGATGATTTTATGCTATCTGAAGAACTTAATATAACCTTTTGTAACATGTGGAATGGAACACAACGCCTTGCAAGGCAAAACTCTTATATGTCCTACCGAGAAGTTCAAGAAAACCTTGTAAATCGTAAGTTAAACTGTCCATGTCGAAAACAATGCGTTGAAGATGAGTACGATTGGAAATCAGATTATATGTCCTGGCCAACAGAAGAGTACATTCCATATTTATTAGAAAGATTAGCATACAGACTGAAAACACTGAGGTTTTCAATGCCCAATGCTGAATTTCCAATAGAAAGATTTATAAACAAATTATACGAGACCATTAAAAACGGCAATACTACCAGTGAGAATCTTAGCCTAGCTAAAAGCATGGTAAGTGTTTTTCAAATTAGCAAGCATTCATGTTATTACTATTTACAATATTACACTGAAATATTTACTAACTTACGCTCATTTTTATTACCATTTTTGGTACCATTATTCTATATCTTAAATCCATGAAGTTGTCAGAATTGACCCATTCAAGTAAAACTAACGAAAACTAAAGCAAATGAAAGAAAAGTATGAGAAGAACAAAATAAGCTGTTTTTCTATTTAAATTCTCATTACATGAGGCATTAAAAATGCATTTAAGATATGCAAAGTGTTCAAATTTGACCGCTCGGACTTTCTAGTGTTAAAAACTTTATTATATTCTAAGTAAAATAATTAGAGACAATATTTCATTGAGAAATTTTTGATTTAGTAATTTTGTGATATTGAAACTTGCTAAATTCTAAATTTTTATAATTGCAAATGCGATATTTCAATATATTGTCCAGTTTTAAATTCCTATACTGAGAAGAAAATCATTCAAGCAGTTTGCATGTGATGTCATAGGACAGGTTGTTAAAAATCTCCTTGCAGTTTGAATACCAAAATGCCATTACAATTCAGAAATCTCTGAGTTTTCCGGTTCAATATTTTTAATGTACCATCTGGAACAAATAACTTAAATGTCAAAGGTCAGCAATTTCTAAAGATCTAACATTTAAATATCTAGAATTTCAAAGTGCATTTAAAATTAAAAATCTTTCGTTTTTTAATAGTATAAATATATTCACTTTCTTCACTTAAATTTTCAATTTTAGCACATCAAATATTTGGCATTTTTTATTAATAAATCTGCCAAATTTTGATAATAACAGTTGAATTTTCATTAAAAGTTATTGAATGATATTTTGATACAAGACTTCAAAAATGTAAGCACTTTATAAAAAAACATTTATTAGGGAGTGTCATTCAGTAACGGAATTTCATTTTCACAGTTGAAATGGATGCTACTCATTCAATGGTGATTTATTTTTTTATTAAAATGTGTCATGTGCAACTCCTTAGTAGTTCATCAGCGAGACAGAATTTTTTTTGAGAAATTCATTTTTCTTTGATCTATGAAGATAAAGCTAGTTGGTAACGGAATTTCAAAAGTTAACATCACTTTTACAAGTGTATACAATTTTCATCATAACTTACTGCTCCTCTATAAAATAAGTATATGATAAATTCTATTAAAAACAAATTGGTTCTACATGGGAATGGAATTTCATGGTAACGGAATTCCAATGGGCCTATTACCAGGCCTAGATTCTACTTTTTACTAATTTTTACCATGATTTATCATTATTTTCTTAATTAAATAATATAATTAAAGTTTTAGGAGCGTATAAATATGTATGTATATTGAAGAGCAGCGTAGCTTCAATCTTGATTTTTCACTTTAAATGCTAACTATCGCGTGACCAAATCCAATAGTGAAACCTAAATATATGTTGATCAGCTCTCGAATTTTACCCATAAGTCGCATTAGTAAACAGTTATTAAAAAATTCGCTTTGAGATATATTAAAAATATAGAAATACGTGGTTTGCTACGTAATGATAAAAATGAAAGACAAAAAATTCAGCTCGTGAACTACTATAATGTGGAAATCATAAATAAGCAACATTTTGGAACAATTTAAACAATTTTAACATAGTCTAGTTAAAATTGTACTTCCGCTCAGTATAAAACTAAGTCAAAAATTTCCATTTCTCGATATTCAGGTATGCTTTTCCTGTATCGATCACATATTTTTATCCAATAATGATTTTGACTAAGGACTGAAGTAGTACTTCCTACAATGCTTATTCTTATATCCTATCCAACTTAATTATTACTTTACTATTATTTGCAGATGCACTGTGCACTTTATTTGGATTTTTTCTCGAAGATGCTATAAAAGGGTTCACCAAATAGTGATGTAATATTTTACAAAAATATTTACCACAACATGATAATTTTATCATTTTCACATCAAACTTTAAGTCAATTAAGTTTTTTTGAAGTACATAAAGCCCGTAGCTATGAAGGTCAGGCAACCCCTTCTGGACAACAAAACTCAGCATGTAAAAAGAAAATTTGAGAATTCAATGGTTGTAATTTTGCTCTCAACAATTTTGTGAAAGGCATTTCTAAAGTCATTTTTCAAAAAATTTGTTCGGTCGCTTACGTAATCACTACTAAATGACCTCTCCCGTCAGAAAATCCTACAATGCCAATAAATACAGCACAAAATTAAAATGGTGTACAGTCTTGGTAAAATTTAAATTTAAATTTTAAGAATGTCGAAATTCCCATCAACCCATCCTGAATGCCTGTCGACCCCCCTTAGATGATAATGCTGGCTACAGGCCTGGAGTTTCCATTTAAACAGTTATTTCTGATGGGGTAAAATTTCAAACTAATTATTACGGTTAGTTATCTTTTTCAATAAGAGTATGTGTAAGTATTGCTGGTATGTGAATACAGAATGGGTAGCTCTACAATATTTGGTTTTCCATTTATCTAAAATGTGACTTAATGTTAAAATGGCGACTTTCACGTAATAATTTAAATATCAAAATGTATGAATAAAGGTTGTGTAGCTCTGAAATAGGGTTAACTAATATAATTCGAACTTACATATAAAAAAAGAGCAGATATTTGTTTTGGCATGCAATCTCATTTGATAGATATGATTTAATCATGGACTTCCCAATAGCATATTATTGAAGCTTCCACTTTAACTAAATGTGCTTATAGAAGATTGCATATTTTTTGTATTTGAACCCATTGTTCAATCTATATAGTGAATCATTTTCGTATAACGATGTGAGATAAAACAAGTTATGAATAGCAAATAAAAAATTACATTGCAAAACATACAAAAGATTAAGAAAGTGTATGCAAATTTCACAACCCACCATGTATATAATTTATGTAAACTAAAATTAAGGTCGATTTACTTTTATTGTAGTTATGGAGGATGAATGCTGTTCACACAAAATAAAATCAGCATCTGTTGCTTTAATTTGCATATTTATCCAAAAAAATTGAGAAATGTTTATTAAAAATAAATTCTATTTACTTGTATTTATTTATTGTAATAGTAATGTAATCACTTACTATGATTTTTTTCCTTGTCTTAAGCTTTTGTGTGCTTTATAGAATTTTCTTGGAATTAACTTGGTAAAACTGCGTAGTTATAAAAAAATATTTGGCCTATATTGATTTGTGAAAATACTTCTCATTAACAGCAAATTTTATGAATCATTTTACAAAAAAAGAATTGGTTCACTAATAAATTTGAATTGAGATGTGTGCAATTGAGATTTCTTGGTAATTGATATATTATATGGCTTAAATAATATGTGGATGTCCCCAGTATTATTGTTTATGTGACATTTTCCATCATAAACTTAACGGAATTCAAACTTTTTTGTCAAAATATTCTCGATGGGACAAGCTGAATGAAGGCATTAATTACAATTTACAAAAGAAATGTCTTAGCAAAATCTGTTGTAATTTAGAGCATCATTGTTTTTTATGAAGAATTGTATTGTTTTTATTCCCAGGTTAAGTTATCATAATAACATTATTTCTATAGCTACCATTTGGTAAGTATTTGGAAATAACATTTTTACAAGAAACATCAATGTTCTAGCATTTCCTAGGAGTTGATTTTTTTCACTCTGTGTACATCAATAACGAATGAAAAGGAAACGAGAAAAATTATGAGTAACCTAGGGTATTAATCATGTAGTCCACTCCAATATTAATCTTAAAAATCAATTTAAAAAAGTTTTATATACGTAGTAATCGGAAATTGGAAAATTTGTCTCACTGAATCACTTATTTTTGATCTGATAGATCACGCCATCGCTAATTTTTCAGGTTGGGTTGATCTTTTTGCCATCCTGATCACGAAAAGTTGAAATATCTTCCACTAAGATTTTCAACAGTTAAAAGCGGTTTGGGGAGAGGGTACTTTGAGCACCCCAGGCTATTAATTCTTCAACAGTTTTGAAAGATTTAAATGAAGCTTGGTGACATTGATTGACTTTTAATGAAAAATATAGAAATACTATATTTCGATGTTTCAACGGAATTTGACTACGATAACCTGAAATATTGTTGTATACTAGCTTTGCACGGTTGAGAGTAGTTTTAGCAACATAGATTGACTTTTGCATTTTGAAAATATCGTAAGCTACACAATGTTTCGAAGTTAAACTATATAAAAGGATAGCAATATCTAGGAACATATTCTAAAATGAGCGATCTTAAAGCCTTCTATATAGTAGGTATTGGTAATCGACAAATAGTATCCACAAAATTGAAACCTTTCATATATAGATACGAAATCATATGATAGAGTTCTTGTCAATGGTTATGTTGAACATATCATAGTTTAAAGCAAATCATATCTACGGATGCTTCAAAATAAATAAAACATTGAGGCATTTTGGAGAGAAAACCAGTTTGCAAAATTTTTGAAGGCGGTTATTAAGCAATTATACTGCATTTTGAAAAGGAAACTGTTTTTGGATTTTACGAAAATATATTTGTTATTACAAACCTGGAAGTCTTCAACCCTGCAACTTTGGATTAGGTGTATCCTGGGTCGCTACTAGTGTGTTAATATATTAAGGTAAGAATAAAAAACAGGTTTATTGGCAGGTAATCATTAAATTTTACGTTCCAAAGTACAGTGTGCATGTAAATTGGAGGTTTTCTTTTGGCAGCTTAATCAATGTAAGGGTATGTTATTTAGAAAAATTCTACAAAATTCTCAAATTTCCATGCCCAAGGAGTAAGCGGTCAGTTATTTACTAAAAACGAACAAAATACTAAACAGAAATTGTATTAGTTTGCAAGAATAGTTATAATTTGTGGCCCACACTTCAGCCAGCCTGACCCGCTGCACAACCCACATTAATAGTTTTTCGGTTTGGCATAGGTCGTGGCCTATGTTGACTGGACAAGTCCGCAGACTAAGTTGTCCAACCAGTCCTATTCTACCTTTGCCCATTCCGATAAAATTAGCGTAAGACGCAATGAGTAATTTACGATAGCGAAGTTTTGCTGGAAAGGCTTCCCCTCAAAAGGTCCTAAGAAAATTGAATATAAGATGACGATATATTACTTATATTCAAAAGATATGAAGGAAGCATTTTTTACAAATTGTATATATTAGGTAGGGATTTACTCCCCCACCCTCCCAAAAACTAGAGTCGAAACTCTGGAAATAGCCTAAGGGTCTCAACTTAATAAAGCAGATACGGGAGTCATTTTTAAAAGATATCCATTTTCTTGATCAGCTAAAACGATCCCAATTTGAAATTTTTATTGATTCATACAATATTTAATTATTTACCAAATTGAATTTTTAATTTTATTTAAAAAATTAATAGTATTAATTTGAAATAAATTAATCCTCCTTTTTCAACCATTCAACCAGGTCATTGTTTACTAAAATCACGTTTTTCATTTTTTCTAGCTAGACCAAACTCTTATAAAGAAAAACTTTTTAGATTTATACTTGCTATTGCATAAAGTTTAATGATTATTACTCTTTTAATGGTTCAGGTTTTTATTAAATTCTTTATCACATTTGTTCAATACTTTGAAAATAAACAATGGTTTACTGGAACTGTTAGAAAACTGCGTTAGCTGCATTTTATTGATGGCCTCAAAAGTGGTAGTAATATTATATATATATATAGTCATGGACATATGCATAGTATATATATATATATATTAAGGAATGAGTTTTTTTGCATGAGTTTTGTGGATCAACTTTTCATCGTAATTAACTAAAACGGGAGTTATTTTAGCTTGATCCAACACGTTGAAATTTAACTTTTTGTTTACATGAGTTCTCTAAGATGTTAATGTGCTACAATGTGATTTTCGCTAAAGAAAATTCTTATTGAATGAAATGCAAATATCACGCAAGAATTACCTGTCAAAATATATGAAATGTTACTTAAAAATCTACTAGTTTTGTAGAGAAAATTTCATTATCAAATATAAGGAAATTCGTCAGAAGGAAAATGAAAATTACAGATGCATGATAATCTTTCAAATTTAAATAATTCATGTATTCGGCATGGCAATCTGCAATATTTCTGTGTTTACTTTTAAGAAGAACATTGACGTCTCTTATTACTTTTTGAATATCAAGTACTAACAATAAAGGGAAAAATATAGTTTGACAGGCGAGATGCTGAATTCAAACGAAAATATTATTTTAGCTAAAAATATTATTTTAAGTTTATTTTTCATCCATCAACTATAATTGAAGGCAGATAAATTATATTTAAACTTTTACGAAAGTCTTTTCTGGAGTTTACTTGTAATGAACTAACACTATGTCTAAATTTATCAGTAAATCCCAATGGTTTATTCCAATTTCCAAAATAGATTACACTTACAATTCACAAAAATTTCCGCATCGAAAGAGGAGGATTACACTGTATGGGACTAAAAAAAGAAATTGAAGAGATATTACCTATTGAAAAACTAATTTCGATCTCTATTGAGAATAGAGTCATGTGAGATACTGTACACTATTATGAGGAATTGAAATGTCTTCAAGCAAAATTGGCATCAAGTTGCTAAAATTCATTTGGTGGTCAGCAGAATTAAATACAAAAACGAATCTCAAGAGAATAATTTATCAAATCTAATGATGAGAGGTCGGATTAAGTTTCATAACGCAACCACGCAATTAAGATATGTGTCATTCTTATGCAAATTTTTGGTTTTGGCACAATTTAAGCCTTTTTCTGAGAAATATCTTGTTCATTTTCAAAATTAACTGTCCAAGACTACGATATTTTAAAGAACACGCAGGTCTCCCTTGTACTCGTTCCGCAACCTATGTATTTGCGGTTGGGGTACCTGGCAGGAAGCATGTTCTTATAGATCAAAAAATTTCGAAATTCTTGCTCAAAGGAAGAAGATTGCAATGACCTGCGAATTCTGATAGAGTTGTGCAATTTGCAACATACTATAGAACCTTTGGAAAATGCAGCACTCAAGTCAACATTCAACCATTTTCGGAGAAACTTAAGACGCTGATCGACAAGAATCCAGATTTTGCAGATCTCCGGAAATTTGAAACTATTCTAAAAATGGGGATTTGATGTACTACCAAAATTCAGCACTGGTATCGTCGAAATTGAAAAGGTATTTCAGTCATCAACTCTACTCTGTCCGAGAGACGACAATCTGTGATTGTTGAGAACTTGTAATTTGAATTGTTGTCAACGAATAAAATTTTATTAACCGTTAAACAATGTTAAAATAAATTTCAGTTAAATGAAGAATGGGGTAACAAAGTTACCCCAATTTAAAAGAGCTTAAAACTGTATAAATGGGTTTTAATATGAAAATTTGTAAATTCCTTTTTTAGGTTTTACGCAAAAATAATTTTTAGACGCTTTGCATAAAAATCTAACTTTAACTTGCAGGATATTTTTACAATTAAACCTTTTGATCCAAGAGTTGGAGCTCATTTTCATACACATTTTGACAAAATGAAAGAATCTCTATAATTGTGGCAACTATCCATCAAAATTAAATTAGCTCGTAAGAACCATGTATACAACGAAATATCAATATCTATACAACCACAACTTTATATTTATAACTAAAAGTAACTAAATTAACTTTTTTATGATAATAAAGCAACTTTTAATGCAATTTTGTCTGTTTTTAAAGCAACAAAATCTGCCCTCTCCTAAGGATTCATTCTTTAGGTTTTTAAGTAATTGTGACTTGACGAGTTAACTTTGTAGTTCTAGACATAGGCGATAAATCTTCATTGGCATTTGAAATTTGGCTGATCAACTGATTAAACCTTTATTATCATTTATCAGCTGATATGCATCATGAAAATCTATCATGAATAAGTGCAGAATTTCGCGAAAACTCTATAAAGAATTTCAATAGCAATATGTGATGTTGTGTACCCTCCTCCCCTCACCCTCATCAATAGATCATGGTATCATTCTTCTGTGGAGCCGTGGCGTCGCCAAGGAAGGATTCTAAGAACTCGACCCCACCAGTTTTAATAGCATGCAGTGCATATATTTTCAAAGTTGTTGTGTGAAAAGAGTGGTACCCATAATTTTTTGTTGGGATTCTCATGGGCAATTTAGAAAGAGTATACACTACTGCGCTCATTGCGTTAGTTAAAGGGTTCTGTTGTATTTCTCTCAGAATAAATTCCAACTAAATCTATTTTATTTTTTGAAAGAAAATCAATTGTCTATTATTGCCAACGGAATTTAATCAATGTAACATAACATCACAGTAATATTTTCAAGAATATGTCGATCATATGTGTTTAATTTCTTTGAACAAGCTGTTATAAATCATTAAAAATTTCAACAAATTATCTTAGAAAATTTTCACGACTAAATAATGCGGCAATCGTTTAGTTTGCGGAAGCCATTATTGAGCAAAGAATATTTCGAATATTTGAATTTGATCTTTTCGAAATGATTAAACAAAAGCTAAGACCTAAAATATTCTAGGTTGAATATTTAAATATTTTAGATTAATAAAGCACAATTCGATATTTCCAAACTGCAAATTTACGAATTTTGGGAATTTGGTTGAATCACATATTTTGTATTTCTAGTTTGACTTGTTTGAATGTCTTTTTGTCTTTGCCCATATACATATACACCTATATACAGTCAAGATGTAAATCTCAACTACTGCATCGTTATCTCAGGACTTATTTATTAATGCACATAACCAAATCAGCCTTTTTTCAGTAGAGGTACAGAAGTCCCAGCGGAACATAACAAGAAGTTAAATTTTAGTATATTTTGACTTATTGGTAAGTCTTGGGTAGCGATTTACTCTAAATTATAATAATGAAATATGATGAAATTTAGGTCAGTTGTATAATTTCATAGTTAATTGATAAAGTGGTTGCCATAGTGACAGTATTTTGCATATTCACATATTTTTGAATTAATATAGTTAATACCCTAAAAATAACTTAAGAATCGGCTTCACACTTGTGAAAACCGCGTTCAGGACAACAGGTGTTAATGATTGCACTAAAGACACACATTGACGTGCAAACGAAGTGTGTGTTGAAGCATTTTATAGAATATTTCGCTGCAGTTTATAAATTTCGAACTTAATACTTTTAGAATCGTCTAAATGTCTATTTTAAAATTTTAACATCCACAATGAAATAGATAATTAAAATCTTTAATTCAATTCACCAAATATTTGCAGTTAACGACCCTTCAAAATTTCCGACGAAATTAGAAATCAAACAAATTTCCTGCATACTGTCAATTCGGTTTTTTTCAATAAATAATTAATAAGAAGTTGTCTGGAAAACTATTCAAGAAAAAATAGTTCATTAATGAATGAAAACACGATTTTCAAGCACTTAAGTTTGTCAAAAGAATTTTACATGACAGCCTGAACAAAATTTGAAGCAGAATCTAATATTAATGTAATTTTTTATAATTACTACATTAATCACGAAAAGTTTCGGCGCTAAGAAGTTTCGGCAAAAAAGTTGTCCGCAAAGATTTTCCGCGAATTTCTTCAAAATTACTGTTGTCCGAATTTTCTTAGCGCCAAAACTTTTAGAAACGTGTTTTTTCATAAAAGCTGAAAAAATATTTATAATCAATACACATGATATTAGCCTCATCAACAACGAGAAAACCTTCCAGTTCTTCATCTTCTGACGCAGCTTGAGCCTGAAATTCATCAAGTTTATTTATGTCCGACCCTTGCTTGTCGTCACCATTGCATATATGATAATTTGCGTTTATATTATACTTGAATCTCTCTTGTCATTACAAACTACCCTTTGGTAATGAATATAAAAGTGCTTTTAAAACGTTCGATAATTATTTCATTACATGCAAGGTGCCTCTTGGGATCAGGAGTGGAAACGGATCATGGCGGGTAATTAAATAACATTGACATTCATGATTACATGCATAGGTCTTATCGCTACATTGAAATATTGAGCAGTGTGTCATATGTAACTGTTTTGATGCATGACAACTAAAGCATAGCAAAACAATTAATTTTCCTACTAAAATCTTGCTAGAAATGTGTGAAAACACATGTTTTTTGTTTTGGTGACATGGTGCCATTTTCAATCCGAATCTCCATTAAGAATAATCTAAGCTGACTTAGCACTAGTTTGCACTCCATGCACAGTTTTTTTAGATTTTACCCTACTCTGTGAAACTTTTTGTCATGGTAAAAATCGATATCTGTTTCATAAATGATATGGAGATATTCGGTTTCTTACTATTATATTATGCCCTAATATTGTACTAAATTCATTTTGCTAGGCTTAGTTTTTGAATTAGTCTTGGAGAGGCATATCAAATATTTTTAAAGAGGCTATTTTTTCGAAGGACTCAAATGAGAAATCGGATTATAACGGGTCAAATTTAGGAAGACGGGTCAGGTCTACATATCATTCGGATCGGGTTCAAAAAGTTTGGCCCGTTTCCAGACCTGCTTAGGATTGTATGATCATGTGATAAACTTTCATAATATAATAATAAAGGGATTCGAAATTAAATAAGCATTAATTATAAAGGTACCATCTGAAGATCCTTTTGATATCTTCAAATGAGAACAAGGGACAGCGTAATGCAGTACTTTGTTACTAGTACTTTCTATTATTTATTTACAATTTTATGCTTTTGGTTCTTATTCGTATTTATACTCAATATTTTCTTTTCATTTACACAATTTACACATTTGCGTACCTTTTTCTTTTCTCTGCCAACCCTTCCACTCACATTCAAATTTTCGTGAATATTTCCAAAAAAATTAAACCGTAAGGTATGCAAAAATATGATGTATTCGTGTACTCAACTACTCATGACTATATTCAATTGATTTTATCAAAAATATACAATTTCACAATTCTGTCCAAAATATCGAAAAACTGTCCGAAGCTTTTTTCGCTGAAAATTTTCGTGATTAATGTATTTAATCTATTTAAGCTAGCTTTTGATATTCAGTTTCTAATGCTAAATTTGAGAGCATAGATACGAAGGACGTCACCAACCTAACACCTTAATACCATATTCCTATGAAAAAACAGAAGTTTGTTTGTGGCCCCTCGTTTCAGTCGAGACTCAGGCCCCTTGCCCCAACCCTTTAATCCGGCACTGATGACTAAGTAAACTTCATTTCGATTTCTGAAACCAGTCATAATTTCCGAATTTTTATGAACTTTTACGCACTTTATTAAATTGGAAAAGTTCACGAACTTTTAACAATTTTATTTTTTTTCAACGAAATCTTGAACTATGGTTGGAATCAAGAGGAAACAGAAGGTGCACCTTCAGGTTAGCTATCTATATTTTCGTTTAAGAACGATAAAGTTGTCAGTGAAAACGCGCCCGTGTTCACTATTTTAATGTATTGGATTGTGACATAAGTTTGTAGCATTTTTATAAGATTTATTTGAAAAAAAATAACTACAATATAAAAAAATTAATCAACAATATATTTTCCATTACTGTTTATAACCTCCTCCCATCTCTCGACCAATTTTTTGATGCCGTTTTGCCGTTGACGTACAGGCACCATTTCTCGTCTCCGGTGATTATTCTATAGAGAAAACGATGTTTATGTGCACGTGTTGCTCGGTGGCGGGCGAAATGTTGAGAAGCGATTTCTTTGTTCTTTTCCGTAAGTTCGCGAGGCACCCAGACTCCAAGTTTTT
The DNA here is from genome assembly GCA_900660155.1 of Hofstenia miamia. NCBI lineage: Eukaryota > Metazoa > Xenacoelomorpha > Acoela > Hofsteniidae > Hofstenia > Hofstenia miamia. The sequence continues at coordinate 126,273 of CABFPE010000119.1, read as the reverse complement.
GGATAAAACCAATTGAGGGAAGGTGACGGGAAATTGTCATTGCATTGTCTCCATTTTTTCGGCCAATTACCGAGTTGTTTGACTACCATCTTCCTTCAAAAGAGCCTTGAGATGTTCCTTATCAAATTCTGTAGGTCATCCACTGCTAGGGGTGTCTTCGAGGTCAAAGATGGCGTTTTTGAAATTTGCAAACCATTTCCGTGCTGTAGACTCGCCTAAGACACCTTCCACATAAACGTCGCAAACGTCCCAAGCTGCTTCAGCAGCTTTTTGCCCTCGATGAAAAGCGAAGAAGAGCAGGTGTCGAAAATGCTGAGTTTTGCCTCCTGGGTACTCAATTTCAAAGTCTGAAAAATGAAGAAAAATGTAGGTGTGAAAAGGGGCAATACAAAGAGTAAATTAATATAACAAGCATGCAACCGTAATTCACTATGTACACAAAAACAATGAGCGATATTTATTAAACAACCTGCCAACATTAAAAACGCTACGAACTTATTTTACAACCCTCTCGGTAGTTTATGCGATTTACATACACCCATGCAACATGCCATACGGGTTTTCAATATAACATAGTGTGATTATCTCGAGGTGTTAGATTAATAACACAAAAATGTGTTTTGTCATTCCTTTAATGCTAAACTTTCCGCCAAACCTTTATATATATATATATATATATAT
>CABFPE010000119.1:98587-112571 GCA_900660155.1 Hofstenia miamia | reverse complement strand
TTGCATGCCAAAGCAAATTTTCAAAAATCATACATTCAATAGCCCTTACTAAACCCGACTATGCATTTTTGCAAGAAGCCAAAATCACTGATATTTCAGCTTCAATCCAAAAGCTCTTAAACAAAAAAGGCTTCAGTTATTTCATAACTGAGAAAAATACAGCAAGGAAAGGGGGGCAAGTAATCGTATGCAATAAAAACAGCCCGAAACCAAGTCTAAAATATCAATGCCCAGCAGCCCAAATTTTCTATCAAAAATCAAAAAATTTAGTACTAATTAGCCACTATTTAGGAAAGGAGGACTATAAGTCTACCATAGACTTTATAGCCTCCTTTCTTACCTCATTAAAATTTAAATCTCTACTAGGTGCAGGAAACTCAAATTAAATTTATTTATCTCAAGATGTTTACAATTCGCAATCATTGTCCAACATAACCCTTACTAGATACAATCATTTAAATACTCTTCTCGGATAGACCATTGTTTTGCTTTTGCCATCTTTTCAAACTGATATTCCAAAAGGACCAGGTGTGTGGTGAATGAATTCTAATTTACTCAATAATAGCTATGATGAGATATCAAATTTAATTTCTCTTCCACTTGAACAGGCTAATGAAACTAACATTTAAACTAAATGGACGATTATGAAGATACGGGTCAAAAAATATCTGCAGATAAAATAGAAAGCCATTGAAGGAGATCGCTTTTATAAAGCCAGGTACTGTGAAAAGTAACCAAATTCTCTGATCACGGACATGTACAATTGTGAATGATTCAGGATATATTATGCGCAAAATTCAAAAGACCACTCACACCCTACTAAATTATTGTATTGCAATTATAAAAGAGGAGGAATTCAACTAGGTAACATACTACTATCACTTAGCATATAAAACAAAAATCATATTTACAATACTAAAAGCCAAATGGCATCCCATAAATAGGTTGTACTCTAAGATTATTCAATCATTTACAGCTAAAAGCAATTTAATGGACATGCTTAGTCCTATCACTCTACCTAAGCCTTTTAAAACAATATGCCCCTCATTATCTAATACTCTAGGAACTTTGCAACGACTAAAATTCCAATTAAACCCCAATGGCTGTAGAACACAATTAGAAGAGATTACTCACAAACCAAAAACGTATAGGGAGCCGATCCAATTTAACAAAAATATTGAGCCAGAACGTCTGCAAAACTTTAAAATACACAAACGGGNCTCATTATCTAATACTCTAGGAACTTTACAACGTCTAAAATTTCAATTAAACCCTAATGGCTGTAGCGCACGATTAGACGAGATTATCCACAATCCAAAAACTTATAGGGAGCCGATTCAATTTAATCAAGATATTGAGCCTGAAAGTCTGCAAAATTTTATAATACACAAACGGGGTTCCACACTAGAGTTTAAACCATCAATTAAAGGTAAAACATTAAGCGATTTTTGTAACTATTGCGAACCTGATATCCAAAAAATCTTTGAGAAATCATCAAACTATTGGCACATTACCAATTTCAACACCCAAAAATTACTTCAAAAATTAAGAACAGCCGCAATTCGCCCTTACTATAAGACAATTATGTACAAGGTTACATTAAATAGAATTATAAATCGTGATAAATTCTTCTTTTCTAGACTAATTGATACCCAATTATGCAGATTATGTAACAACGAAAATGAGAACCCCAAGCACTTGGTATTTCATTGTACATCCCGAATACAACAAAAACCTGAGACTTTCATATGTTTTCAGACTTACTTAGTACATCGAAATTTGAAAAAACAATCGAATATTGCATAAAAAGCATAGTCCTACCAAAAGATTTTTAAAATTATAGCTGTGACTGGTACAGATTTTATACATGTACATATCTTTTTAGCTAACCCATAAAACCTTTTTAGATATTCGACTGGTCCTTTTTTAACGCCTCAGTAAGTATGTGTGAATGAGTGTCTATTTAACTTATTATTTTAATTTAGATTTTGGTTTGTTTTTTGTTTAGTTTCTTTGCTTTGTCCGTGTGTTCATTTATTGTTTAGTTTTGTCCATACCTCTGTTACCTTTTCGTGGGTCCATGTCTACTTGTTTCGTCCTTTTTAAATACTTAACTTTGTTTTTAGGAGNACACAAACCTGCAGACTTTCATATGTTTTCAGACTTACTTAGTACATCGAAATTTGAAAAAACAATCGAATATTGTATAAAAAGCATAGTCCTACCAAAAGATTTTTAAAATTATAGCTGTGACTGGTACAGATTTTATACATGTACATATCTTTTTAGCTAACCCGTAAAACCTTTTTAGATATTCGACCGGTCCTTTTTTAACGCCTCAGTAAGTATGTGTGAATGAGTGTCTATTTAACCTATTACTTTGATTTAGATTTTGGTTTGTTTTTGTTTCGTTTCCTTTCTAGTTGTGTGTTCATTTAGTTGTTTAGTTTTGTCCACCATTTTTCTTTTGTTTTGTTTTTGTCCATGTAAATATTTAACTTTGTTTTTAGGAGCCTGCTGCAGCTTCCATTTTGAAGGAAAGCTTCTAGTTTACTTGGAAACTGATGAGTTTTCTGAGCTGAGATTCACATCAGCATGAAACTGTGAGAAAGAAAGAATATATATTTGTATATCGCCAAACGGTATCAAAGCAGAAAAGTAGTCAAGTGGGCAGTTGCTCCCCTTATGAAATGAAAAATACATAAAGCCTCCATTTTTATGGCCCCTTCTATGAAAAAAATTCTAGCACGTCCCCGTCTCAAAGCGATAGAATGTAGCTAAAACACAGCTATGAATAAATGTGGTCGAAAATAATGTATTAAATGTATTGATGTACTGGACATACTTGAAAAACGTAACTATTTGTCCTTGAAAATCGCAATTTTTTTAAAAACAAGTTAATTTTTCTATACATAGTATTCAGGTAATTATAAAGCCATAAGATAAGCAACGAACTTTATCTATTTCTGTAAATGTAGAGAAACCTTAGAAAATAGAAAAAATTTTATTCAATAACTTTATATCAGCTTAACAATATAACTTCACCATTATCAAAGTCATTAAGACTACAGTCTTGAACAACAACGTATATATAACTCAGATTCGATTGATTTAGTTACATGTAAGCCATTTTAAAGCAATTTTGTAAGTGAAATCGTAAATATTTTGTTTTCTAAGCAATTTTTGGTGTAATTTAATTCCAATTAAATTGAGATATTTAAATTTAAGCGTTTTAAAATCAAAATCACTGATTAAGTTACAGGAGTGACATAAATGTATCATTCAAATCGATAGCATGCTGTTGACTGTTAGGATAAGCTAGAACTGTGGAGCAGACTGTGGTATATGATGCCATGCACCGTCTTGGTAAAACGGCTAGGTTGACTGTAATGAGTATTTTTTTAAAAATATTTATATTCATCCGAACTGGATGTTTAGTACTGAGCCGTAGCCAAGGGGGTAGGGAGACGAACAAGTTCAGGCAACTCCCCGGACAACAAAAATCGGCATGTAAAATTTGGGAATTCAATTGTTGTAATTCTGCCCTCAACAATGTTGCGAAATGAATTTCTAAATCATTTTGAGCATTTTTCAAAAAAATTCGCTCTTGTTGTTCACTCACGTGATTATTAGTAGATGACCTCCCCCATCGGAAAATTCCGCCAGACAATGCATACAACATAGACTTAAAATGGTGTACAGTCCTTGTAAAATTTTAATTTAAATTTTAAGGAAGGTCTAAATTCCCATCAACCTCTCTTGAATGAATGTCGACCCCCTTAGATGATAATGCTGGCTACGGGCCTGGTGTAGTATCTTAACGCGATATGATCTACAAATTTGTTACATACTAAACGCATTAATTGCAAGATGCTAAAGACATGTACTTCAAAATAATAAAAACATAAATTTCCCTTCGGAAAGAATATAGTGACAATTCACAATTATTATCAAAGAATAACACACAATACAAATCGTATCGGACCGCAAAACATTTATTTTCCAAATGTTTAATACTCAACGCTCATCAAAGTTTAGCCTGAAACATATTAAGCTCTCTTTGCTAACCCAATTCCAGCTAAAATCAATATGCAGAAGTTCTTCCTCATTTCTGTTCAGTTGAATATTGCATTAATATTGAAGCCGTTGCTTGGTAAAACATGGTTTGGTCTAATGTCAAAGAAAGCGCAAATATCAGATTCCATTCAGGCTCACATAATAATATTGCTGCTACATACTGATCAACTTCATAATATCAATGGAGAGAATTTGGGCATAGTCCGCCCAATATAGGAAAACTGATAAATTGTACATAAACTCCAGGTCATATTCAAATGGTCCCTATGAAAAAATGATATTGATATCAATATGGGAATAAAGCAGCCTGAATGACATCAAACGCTTGCTCTTTTATATTTTGATTGGTGAGTGTAGGCTGAAACCTAATTGTACAGATATTTATTACGAAATTAGCGGAGGGTGAGCTATGTTTGTATAATTATGTCGGGCATTGTAATTCAGAAAATGTGGAATTTGAACTTATTCATCTATTTTTCCTTTAAGTAATCATAAAATAGCCTTGATTTGATTGTCAAGATTTTTTACCTACTTTCCCAGTAATTTCAAAACATGCACCTCTAAAACCCTAACAAACTTTGTATATGTCTAAGAGTAAGCATTCTCGAAATATATTGTTAAATATATTAATGATAATAATAACAATGAATAATAATATCTTGAAATACATGAAATCATCATATTATTGGATGAAACATATCGACTGGGGATTACATTTAATGATTTAATACGCGTTCATTGAAAGATAGTTTCTCATCAAATGTAGGAATTTATCTCACTCCGGCAAATGCACAGTCGGATCCGAATATCCGGTAAAATTTAAATGTTTACCGGATTTTACCCAAAGCATATGCGCACTGTTATCGATAAATTTTGAGATAAAACTTCAGATTAAAAATGGAAATTTCGAAGAATAATTATATTTTTTTCATTATACTCAAATTGTCTTGTAACAATCAAGTTTTTCCAACATATCAGGGGTAGTCTATTCGTAAAGTTGACAATGCATTTCCATGTATGCTGAATACATCTTGCATCAATTTCTTGACTGGTAAATTCAATTGATATTGATAACAAAATATTATCCGGTTTCCGATAAATTATCCGGCAGTAAAATTTTTCGGTACATTATATTCACTCTCCGGATTCAAAAACAGAGAATTTATTATAGATACTACCACATCAATTCCAAATTAAAATATCTTAACTGCTAAAAGTAGTCAAATCAAATGCAACTCAGAAATAAAGTTACTAGGGGCTACACTAGAATTTAAATTTAGAGAGTGAAATATTACAAAGATTACTGTATGCAAGTAGATATATGTTCTCCTAGATGAAAAATGCAAATCAAATATAGAAAGTAAGCTAACATTCACATCATGTGATATTCTTGGTTCTAACTTTGCAAAATTCTCAACTGTTAAAGGCAAATAGTATTTGACAACAGAGCACTTAGGCAATTGGTAAAAATCAAGAATAAATTTTTAATCATCCAATATATCATATTCTATCTTCCTTAAAACAGTCCTCAACAAAAAACATATTGATTGATTAAATTAGTTTTACATGTGATCTATTTTCTATTGCTCTTATGCTTTATTTAATTTGATTAATTTATTTAGACTATGGAAAAAAACATGCGGTTATATTTTGGTAAAGCAAGCAAATACCTTTTCAATATTAAATTTCTAAATTTTTATGTATAATTTGTTTAAATTCCAAAGAAATCGGGTAATTGACTAATTGGTGAATAGTAGAGTTGGCGATTATTGAATAAAGCTATTGGAAAGACAGAAAAAATCACTCTCGAAATGGTTTTGTTAATTTACACTATGCATGTAATTGTTGACACAATCTAACTATGCAAGTGAATGTTAAGATGTGAAGTTTTAGAGATAGACTAATTATATTTTAATAAATTAGTTTATTCATTTGTTTTGATTTTTAAATTAGCTATCACGAGAAATAGTATAAAAACACAAAAGTGAAAAGTAACTCATTTAAAAAAGTGATTCCGAAATAATTGTACAAATGATATGTATCTCTTTCTCGGAATACTAAATGTTCAATGCTATGAAAGTAAATTTCATAATTATATAATTCTGTTCTCTTTTATTTACTATATTATTTTTATTATGATATTACTCATTTTAAAGGTTAATGTTCTCATAGCCAGACCCTGCATAAAATTCCGTCTAAAAATAGGGTGATAATGAGTTAAAATGGCGTAAAAACAAGAGATTCATGTCAATTTTGTCAACAATTACGAGCACTTTTGAATGAGACTATAATGTAATATATTAAATGAAGCACCTATAAACTTTGACGGTGTGACCAAAGAATATTAATGGGATTCGAGAAGACTCTCTCGCAATCGGAACTAACAATATGATAAAATTAGGACTCCAAGGCTTTCTGAATTAGCGTAAGTTGAAAAACGCTTCCATTAAGAACATCAGCAATTTCCCAAATGTTATTAAGATCTCCATCTTTGATAAAATATAGTTAAATATTATTGTCTTATGCGCTTCCCCTGTCACTCTACCAAATTGCTTCACGCAAAATATCAACCTCATCTCCTAATGTTTAACACTTTTGAAGTGTTTCAATTGATGATGAAAGAATGTGAAATTTGCAGCAGCCAATGTCATTTGGCATTTGAGTAAAGGCTCTTTTTCAACCACCAGTGTTCACATTTTCAAATGAGATTGGGACAGGTCACATTCGAGACTTTTGAATTACTCATAAGTTATTTCAAAGTTTTGAGTATAGTAAAGTGGATCCACCACCAGCTTCACTAACGAGTTACAACTGATTGTCTAAGAAATGCCAAATTGGTTTTTGCAGTGAAAGAGCCTTGTTGGTCATAAGGAATGCAAACAAATTTACAACTTTTTTCTCGCGGTCTCGCCATATACATAGTCTGCTAACTGATACAAGTCATGCGCAGTGCATGCTACTTTAACTAGTTCATCACATGCCTCCTTCAAAATTTTGCTTGCCTTCAATATATCTGAAATTACATGTCCTCCGGAAATCTTGATGATCGCTGACGCAATAAGCTGAATAACAGTCTTGTGATCTGTTCTATGGAATTGAATTACTTCGATTAATTTAGGTTTTTCAGACGCATTCAAGCGTCCCACCCGGACTGATACAAACGTCCTGACACATGTTCATTGGATCTGTCATTCATTAAATAAATGATGAATTGCTTTTTTCTCAACCCGTTTAAACTCTTTTCCTAGGTATTTTTTTTTCTCAAACCCGATTCTAATAGTATAGCTTTCCCAGTGTACTTCTTCAAAATTATTGAATGCTGATTTCTCAGTTTTGTGTATTAGTAAGCCTGACAGTAGCAAAGCACTTTTCAAGTCCTTCTCGAATCGATTCTCGTGTATTGGTATTTGAGGTTGGTAGCCCCCTTTCATAATTGAAATCTGCTGAACATGCCAGACAAAATACTGTATTAGATATTGAATTGTATGCTCCACCCAGAGTTGGAAACGGCCGAGAGTTTCAAAGCCGGGCCGGCAGTAGGCCCGTATATTTTATTTGTATTGTGTATTTCCTTTTTGTAAGTTTATGCAAATATAAATATATGCATATATATATATATATAAGCTGTTTAATCAAGAAAATTACACATGATGATACAAAAAGCTATTCTAAAGTTATTTCTTGCAAAATAAAAATTTTGATAATTTCTCTATATTAATTCTTTCCATTTTTCAGAGAACTTAAATTGTGAATTCTTTCGAAGATTTAGTTAGTTTACTTGTATAAAATTAAATGTAGCACTACAAAACATCATTATGATTTACACTATTGTGATATTTGGCCTCACTTAACCTTAAAAAATATATTATTAAGTAAGCAATATAAATTTTTAACTTATTTTTCCATTCATTTTTGCTATCAATACGGTCAGAACTATCGCTAAATAACGTGCCCAAAATCTGAATTTCATAGTTTGTGCAATTCTATTCATCTTAACCTTAACTTTTGTGTATTATTAAGAACTAGCTTTCATAGATATGTACAATTTTAATTATCTTTCCTTTTTGATTATCTGGTCCATTTCCGCAGTTGTCTACTCAGTAAGGCCGGATAATCGAGGATACACTGTATTGAAGTTATTCCATATTTAACAGCACACCTCACATGCATTAAAAATTTTCATAGAGCTTGCTTAGATGTACGACTATGGTCAAACACATATAAATATTACCAATAGAAAGACATGAAAATCAATCAGTTTTTCAAGAAATATTTGAATGAGGTTTAGTTGACCTCTTGGAATGGATACACTATAGAAATGTTATGTATACTAGAAATTATCTAAAATTTTATAGAAATGTACACTAAGTGTCGACTTAACAGTAATGAAATCAAGCACATGTAACAATATGTCTTCAAATTAAATTTCCTCACCGCACAACTAATTATAAATTATTTTTAAAAATCCCGGCAAATCTCCCCCTAACTAGACATGCTGCATCGGATTACATTATTCGGGATGGTATTTATGGTATGATTTCTATAAATTTACTCATACATATTGAACAATTGTAGGAATGTTTACGTTTTATGTTAACCATCATTGCTGTTTGTTGCTTATAAAAAAACTCCAATTATTTCAAAGCTTTTTATTGGGTATATTTATTTTTGCAATTGAAAGGGTTGTAATTAAAATCTGTGTACGGGAAATTTTAGAATAATTTACTATTCAAGAACAATTACTTAATTTGTATCTGTTAAATATAAATTCCATGTGCTATTTCTAAATCAATAGTTTGTATGATGTGAACAGCATGCAAAGGGTACTTTTTACTACTAAGCATCCAAACCACTTGGCCGCCACAAAGGGTGTACGCAGGATTTTCTTACGGGGGGACATCGCCTTAGTGATCAAGTGAAAATATTGAAAAATATGCTCTAAAATGCATTTCAGCCCCTTCATTTTCATTTTTTTAAAATTTTTCCAAATAATTTTCGATTCAACCAATGGAAATCCATTTTTAAAACCTGACAGGGGACATTCAACCATGTCCCCATTGCGTACGCATATGGTCGCCACACTGTAATGTCTTATAAGACTGCAGTCAACTGTAACAATGTTTTGGACATGTATGTAACAGAGGAGTGTTGGATTTTTAAAATATGTATCAAAACATATTAAATTTTCGTTTTCTCAATATATAAATGAAATGTAGCTTATATATCTTTTGCAATGGATCCCTTCAATTTTAAGTATGGAAACATTGAAAATTCGAAAAAGGAATTCAAAAAGATATTGCACATGCAACTTGAAGGTGCATAAAAATTAGTATAGCAATACATGTATGCTGAAAGGAATACTGCAGATACAATGCATAGTTTACTTTATGTTGTTAAAGAATAAAAAGTTTCTTTCATTTTTCTTTTCATGTTTGACGTTGATTAATCCGTTTGTTTGCTCATTAAATATATCTTTGCTTTTATTGCTTTTTAAATTTGCCATTGAGTTCAACGATTATGCAGGCGGACATAAATTAAATTGGAGGGGCCAAGGCCCTAATAAAATTTTGAGTTCAACGATTATGCATGCGGACATAAATTAAATTGGAGAGGCCAAGGCCCTAATAAAATTTTGAGTTCAACGATTATGCAGGCGGACATAAATTTAATTGAAGGGGCCAATCCCCTAAAAAAATTGTTGCGGAATGGTGCGGGTTATGCATTCTTTATTTTACAGACATAGGCTAGCTTGAGCATTAAAATTTCAGAAAGATAGACATAAAGGTATTTTTACACAATCAAGAAAAAACAACTTTAAAAATTAATTGAAGAGGCATCTGAATTTTTGATGTTTTGGATGAAAATTTGCAGATTTCGTTATTGCAGGAGGTGGGCTTGAGACAAATATCTATCTCTCTAAGTCTGTAAGAGCGTTACTAGGGGAATTTCAAAGTACATGATTTTTTAGAAGCTATTTATTATATGGTAAGGCATAGGTACAAAAGATTTGACCTCAGATTTAGATTCTACATGTTTCAAAGCCCTGAATTTGCATAAAACGCAAGACTAGCTAAAATAAGTACACAATGGTGATTCATAGCTTTAAGTATAAAGAACAATCTGCCGGGGGACGGTGGGTGCACGGAATTCATATAGTTGTTAAGCATTTTATTGAACTTTGAACTTTAGCACTTTATTTGTAATATTTTTCTCTGAAATACCTTTTTGAGATATTTTTTTGTAAATTTGCCAATTTTACGAAATCATTGTCTATTCTGGCAAACCTGATGTTTTTTAAGCAAGTTTTAAGGTAACGTCGTCATTAATTCGTTTCTATATGTTTTTGTCGTTGAACTTCTATTATCATGGTTGCTCAATATTCAAAAAACTCCAGTGTCACTTTAATACACATCTACATACCCAAAGAGTATCTGATAATGTAGCTCATAATGTAGCACGGAGTTTTTTTGATGCTCTATAAAATAGGTTTGTGGAAACTAACTGATTCACTTTACCTAACATCGGTATCGACAAATGCTAAATTTATATGATGCGCAAATAGCGGATACAATTTACGGTTAATCACAAAATAAAATATCGTGAAAATAGGTTAGACCGAGGCGAGCTGCATAAATTTGTAATGTGGCAATTATTTCGTCAATTTGCTTCTAATTAAAAATGCATAAAATTGACCTAGATAGTCGATTGCAAACTCGATTTTGAATAATTGATTACTTAATTTTATAGTAACTACATAGGTAGAACTTGTAACCAAATTGTTGCAATATACTCCGTAAGTGGGGTAAGTTGAATCACTCTAAAACTTACATTAATCTTGTATACCTATCAAAATTAATTAAGAAACGTACACAAAATATTGTATTTAATGGAACATTAACAAAGAAAAACAACTTAAACACAAATTCCAGAGTAATAGCATGAATCAGAGTTGAGAAGACATGTGTGCAGGCCATATGCGTCCATAAAGAACATTAGTTCATTTAATCCATTCTTCACTATAATCACTCCTACAATATGGATCACCAACAACCATTTCTCTTCCAAGTCTGAAAATTGAACTATTGTACGACGGCGTTGATATATGTGATTTATGTACGAGTTGCTCTTTGAAAAGAATGTCCGTTAGTATTTTTGTAAATCGCTTTGTGATAAATTGATCTTCCGATATATTGATTTTGGAATTCGAGTTGTTTGTTGCTGGTGCTTCTCGTCTACATGACTTTAGTATTTTTTGCGCTTTTCAATCACAGCTCGCCCAAGTATATGTCTCATCTAACATGCAACTCATTCAAAAATGTTGGAGTTAAAATACAACGGGGTTAAGTTGCAACACGATGGAAGTTGCCCCAACGAGAATTTCACAACTTACCCAAATCAATATTTAGCTGATAATTTGAATAATTCTATTAGATTAAGTAAATGGATTTAGGTAAGTGAATGAAAACCTATTAAATTGATACATACCGAAAATGGGATAATTCGGACACCTGGTCACTTTTTATCTTTAATCGACAAACTACCATTGTTAGATGCTTCTAGTGAAAACGAAATTCATTTTTTAGATAGACAAACATTGATCAACCGAAATTTCGCAGCTTATTCACAGTTGTATTATATTTGAAATTTAAAAAATCCGAAAAAAACATGATTTCACTATTTTTCATGAGGTTTGATTACCATAAAACTTTGTGTAGGTTCAAATGGGCTGGCCTGCGGATGCACCATTATAGAAACCTTTACTAATTCAGTCGCTCGTTTGTAGCTGATCAAGTGTTGTACCTAAATTCAGATGACGTGAATTCTTGCAATTTCTTACGCCGGTGGGGAGAACAAACAAGACTAATTGGCAGGGCGGGGAAGAGGAATAGGAATGCGGATGAAGACAATGCAACAACAGGAGTTTCTCCTAGTTCTTCAAGGTAGGAAGATAACACATTCGCGAACTGGCAGTTGCATTCATGAAGTCCACTTGACCAGACTGGATACAATGTGTTACATGTGCTGAGTCGTTAAGTGGCAAATGCAAAGGTGGAAACGTTGATCCTTTTTTGAGTGTGCCCATTGCACATAAACTCATTTTATGTCCACATGGGGCAAGTAGCGGACGCATTAATTCAAATGTTGAAATTTACTCCTGGAGCAACTTGCCCCGGTCTCCCCTACTCTGATTAGATGTCAGCTCATAACTGCTTTTCCATTGTAAATTGTTTGATGCAGCAATTTACATCAGTAGCTGACAGTTGACATAAAGTTTCTATAATGTATCCCAAATAGGTTTAGAAAATAATGCATATGCCTCCATTAACAAAACGGAATAACATTTATTTCTTACAAATATGGATCAACTTAACTCACGAAAAACCCAAGCTAATCTAATAATAACAATAATAATATTAATAATAATAATAATAATTATTATTATTAATAATGTGGGCAGGTAGCCCAGTTGGTAGAGACGCAGATTGGTAAGCTGAGGTTAAGCAACTGTGATCGTGGTTAGCAAACTGGATGACTTAGCTCACAGGGTAGGAAGCACTCTAAAGCCTTGGTTGGCAACTTCCTAGGACAAGGGCAGTCCAAAATGAAAGCTCATGGGGCAGGAAGGTCTCTTAAGCCTTGGTTGGCAACTTCCTAGGAGAATGTGAGTCCAAAATCAAACACAAAAAATAACACTGATGAAAAGTCATGATAGAGCAAAGGCCCTCAGTCCCCGGCAGGCCTTCAATGGTCAGAGGGTGCGAAGAATCTCCGGACAACAGGCGGACTCGGGAGTGTGGACTCGAGAAGTGGCAGTATAGGATCCACACAGACCAATGCACAACGGCATAAGTGGACAGATGAGCAGAATAGGACAGCATTGGAGTGTTACAGAAGAAGCAGGCCAGATGAGAGGGGTTACAGGAAGAGAATGTTGGAAGAATGGAGGAAGGCAGAAGGCAGGAATGGGATTAGAAGTTACAGAGCAGAGGCTTGCAGGGCAAGTGAAGATGTATGCTAGTTCAAGGAAGATGTTGCAGAAGCAAGTGGAGACATTGGATAAGGCAAGCAGAGATTCGGGGTTGGAGTTTGGATTAGGAAAGTGTGCAGCGTGCACTATGACTAGAGGCAAGTGCATAGATGGGGAGGGTTTGAGGACAAGCAGTGGGGATAAGATTGAGGAAGTCAAAGAGGGGTACAAGTACTTAGGTGTGATAGAGAAAGACAGAACAGATCTGAGGAAATGAAGATGAGGCTAAGTAAAGAATACAAGAGGAGAGTAAGGAAGGTACTGCAGAAGTCAGCATTGAATGGGCAGAACAGCATAAAGGCAATTAATACGTGGGCGAAACCAGTGTTGAGATATTCGGCAGGAATAGTTAGGTGGAATAAGAATGAACTGAGGGAATTAGACAGGGAGACAAGGAAGATACTAGCAGCAGAGAGAGCATTCAACCTCAATGGAGATGTAGATAGGCTGTACATAGCAAGGCATAAGGGAGGGAAAGGGCTGCTAAGTGTGGAGGAGACTATAGAAGCAGAAGCACTAGGGCTAAAGGAATATGTAGAAGAGCAACCTAGAGGATCCCTACTAGAGGTCACTAAGGAGTTAAAGAAGATAAGAACTGAGAGTGAAGGAAAGAAGATATACCAGAGTAGGATGGAATCAGAGAGACAAACAAGGTATAGGCAGAAGGCAATGCATGGAGATTACTGGAGGAACACAGAAAAGTGTGACAGGGAAGAGAGCAACAAGTGGTTAAAGAAGGCAGGACTGAAGAGATAAACAGAAGCACTAATAATGGCAGCACAGGAGCAAGCAATAAGAACAAACTGGGTGAAGAAGCATATAGACAGAAGTAAGTGATAAGTGTAGGCCATGTAAGAAAGAGGCGGAGACAGTAGATCA
>CABFPE010000119.1:69837-98551 GCA_900660155.1 Hofstenia miamia | reverse complement strand
ATAATGGCAGCACAGGAGCAAGCAATAAGAACAAACTGGGTGAAGAAGCATATAGACAGAAGAGTAGAAGTAAGTGATAAGTGTAGGCTATGTAAGAAAGAGGCGGAGACAGTAGATCATGTGATAGCAGGGTGCGAGAAGTTGGCACAGAATGAGTATAAGTTCAGGCATGACAAGGTGGGAAGAATGGTACACTGGAGTTTGAGCAGGCAGCATGGGTTAGAAGCAGGAGACAAGTGGTATGAGCACAAGCCACAGGGCGTCATAGAAAATGAGAAGGTCAAGATACTGTGGGATTTCACCATACAGACGAGCAAAGTGATAGAAGCACGGAGGCCAGACATAGTAGTGGTAGACAAAGAGAAAAGATTAGGAACAGTGATAGACATAGCAGAACCAAAGGACAGAAATGTAGAAAGCAAGGAGAAAGAGAAGATAGACAAGTACAGAGAGTTGGCAGAGGAAATAGAAAGGCTGTGGAAGTTAAAGAAAGTTGAAGAAGTAGTCCCGGTAGTTGTAGGAGCACTAGGAGCAGTGAGTAAGAAGCATAAGAGATACTTGGAGGAGTTGGGAGTACCAAAGTGGGGAGGAGCAGTAGCACAGAAGGCAGCATTGTTAGGAACAGCTAGAGTCCTGAGGAAAGCTCTCAGACTCCCTGACAACTGGTGAGTTCCCCGAGCTGAGAGGAATATCAGCATTAAGCTGTGAGAAGCAAGGATAATAATAATAAAAATAATAATAATAATAGTAATAATAGTCTTAAATCAAATCAGTAAATTACAACTGATTTATAGAATAAATATAACAAATTTAAAATGATGAAAGAGTTGGAGATGGGTATCAGGAAATGTTCTTAAATATTGTCAAGTGGGGAGTCGGGTTCTTAACCTATGACCATATGTTGTTCTAGAAGGAAGAATATCATAGAGAATGTGATTTGAACATTCCGAAATAGCTTTATAAAGCTTGTCATCTTCAGCTTTAACTACAAGCTTAATAGGTACATATTCATTAATAATACCTGTATATTGAGCTCTTTGGAATATCGAGTCAATTTTCTCAAGAAGATAGTAGAGGGAAGCACCCCAAACTTGAATTCCATAATAATGAATTGGCTCAACCATCTGTTTGAATAGCATAGTCAATTCATGTTTTGTATAGTTCATATGCTTGAGAATTAGCAACAAAAATAATTGTCTGAATGCTATCTTTACGCTATCCTTAGTATGGGGAGCAAAAGATAAAGTCTCGATAAATTGAATACCCAGCACCTTTAATTCATTAACATGTTCAATGTCATTTACTGGAGAAATGATTAATTGCAGATTTTTTTACTTCTTTATCCTGAGTTCCATACTTTGGATTTATTCAGGAGAAAATTGTTTGTGTTGCAAAAATTTATCATGGTTGAAAATGGCTTCTTCAGCTTCATCAACAGAGTTTTTTCCTCCTACTAAGAGGTGTATAACGTCTTCAAACTTGAAAAATTTATATTAGAACCATTTAATGGAAGAATGACATCCCTGCATGGATAACAATTGCTGTCTATTCATGAGAAACGATCTCACCACATTTATAATGAATGGACTAATTTCTGGCTTAAGCTTCATTAGTTGTGAAATAATATGACAGTGAGGTACTCTATCGAACGTCTTCCTAAGATCCAATGAGCCTATTCGATATAATCAGACTCATTTTTCCTTCCAGACTTTACATATACGGAGTAAAGAATAGCTTGTCGATGATTTCTTTCGAAATCCGAAATGATTTTTACCAATATACTTGTTATAGTTTTCGCTAATTGAGATTTCGAGCAGTAATCTTTCAAAGGTTCTAGATAATATCGGAGTAATAGAAATGGGTCTCAGAAATAACAGAGAGCTTAAACACACTTGGATAAATACACTGTGCAGTGCAAATTTTGTAAATATAAGTAAGAGGTTCAACTAAATTGTGCGCATTTTCCTTATTAAGCCAGGAAGTAATACAATCATGACCCATAGAATGCCTTAGAAATACCAGGAGATATATGACCACTGCATTTGGCCATATCAGGTATCTCATAGTGCTGCAAAGTCGAAATGTAAGCAAAATGTTCGTTTATATCATCACAGGAAAAAGGGGTGTTAGTTGTAGTTGATTTTCTCTGATTTGACAAGTCTTTAATTAAATTCCACCATTTGGAAGAACCAAAACGACTATTGAAAAAAGAAATATTTGATAATATCATTGTTTTGTTGCGATAGGAGAGTATTTCTGCGTCAATGTAGCGGTCTTTTCGAAGTAAATTCCGCTTTTTCCTGATGAAACACTTAAGAAGTGGACTCATGTAAACATTTGTATTCATGTGATAATCCATGAATAATTTTTATAAATCTTGCAACATTCCATTCTTAGATTTGAAATTAATAATATAACATATTTTAGTTTATGTTTAGATATTTTCCGTCTTCAATGAATCTACCAAGATCAAGACTATATATGTTTCTAATATGGAAATAATCTTACACAACATAAAAAATAAGATTGAAGAGAAGAGACATGCCAACACTCTTAAATTCGTCGTTCCAAGATTTCTATGGGAAAACTGTTTGTTAGACTTGTTTGAATATCACCAACCTGTATACATGGAAATAGTAAATTTCCAAAAGAATCTTCCACCAAATTGCTTTCGAATTGATCACATGTTTCGCCTGAAAACTTTGATTCTAACAGATTACTTTGGTAGAAGTCGGATTCACGAGGTCCCCAGTACATTGGAAAAAATTAAATACCGTAACTATAAAGCCAATAAGCTGTTTTTCAATTTCACAAATATGAACTTCGTTAGAGAAATCGATGTGCGTGGAAATCATTTAAAGACCATTCATGGAACGCTAACCGATTTTCATTTTCTTACTCATTTGAGATTTGCAAGAAATAAAATCGATCACATTGATGCCAATGTCGTAAAAACTTGGGAGTCCGAGAGTCTTAAAGTCATTGACTTACGTATGAATCGTTACAGAAAACTAGACCAGTTGAACTTCGATCAAATGGGCTATATTGCAAAAAATCTGAAAATAATTTTAAATGATCGTCCAGTCTTCGACTGCCGATGTCCTCCCAATTTTAAATATAGCATGTCAGCAGCCAGGCACATTGACGGACTATGTCGTAATGGGAGACCGATTTCAAACGCAATTATCCGATGCATGTACAGTAAGTACAACATTTTGTTCTATTTTAGTCTGTTAGTTAATATTTATAATTTTTCAATTTAGGCATAACTAAGTTAATGTTGATTTACAATTGTCGTTTTTGAGTGAAATTGATAAAGCTATGTCAAAAAGTGCATAGAAGTTACTAAATAAACATTCAATGCAGATAGAATTTGACATTATAGAATTTCCATTAGCGCCTCGTAATGGAAGAAAATGTTAATATTCAACTGATATATTTCATTGCTTATTTCTTGATTAAAATGAAACAATTCTGAATTGATGTTATTAAGGAGTGTTGCGAGTTTTCAAGATTTAGCAAGTAATTCACATACCTCACTCATGTATTATATATACCTACAACTGTTACAAGAAACATATCAACAAAAACATGATTATGTGCCAAGCAGCAGGGGCTAAATATACGTTCTTCTCACCTTTTATAATTTTAGGACGAAGTGCAGCTAACTTGGGTTGGGGTTACTTCCGGTAAAATGGGCTGAAAAAGAATACTTGAACTAAGGAAATATAGATGCCTAGTCAACATTCGCTTCACTGTTGTGTATATCATAATGAAGTATCCTATAATCGTGCATAGATTATGAAGCTTTTTGATTTTCATTAACCCATTTTGAAAACATTCTTATTTCTGCCAAGACTTTTGTTTGACTCGGGCACATCTAGGCACGACAAAGTGGGTTTGATACATGAGTAGAAATGGCATAGGTTAAAGTACACACGATTGCATCTCTGATTTGACTATAAAGTCAATAATATGTAACGATAATTTTCAGTGTACTTATGATAAATTGAGCCCCTGAAGCAAAGCACTCTAGTAGAGTAAAGTGGCCACTATTTCGAGGATACAAGCATCATATAAGTAATTGTACAATTTTTTATTAAATTTTTTATTATGTTGCTGGATTTCGGAAACAACATTTTATGAGTTATTATAGATCTCAGTTTCATATCCGTTCTCTCCAGAAGCAGTTGTTTTGAAAAGGTTGGGTAGGGTAAATTGTCCACCATGATTGGCAAACTAACCAGTGTTGATTTATTTACCTAGATGAAAAGAAAAATCAAAATGCCTAATACTATTGTATATCTAAATACATCTATATGAATGAAAACAAGATATTATCCCTATTTGATTATATTTTGAACATAGAGGTATTAAAAGTGTATAGTATGGTAGAGCGTTCTAAAGTAGTCATACTTTAATGGATATGTGAACACATGTTGTCTTTATTAGGGTTTTAGCTGTTTTCTATATATTTAGTGTAGCTCTAAATTCAGACCCGTAAAAAAGGGGCTGCTAAGGTATGCTTAGACTCCTGCTTAAAGTACCAATTGAAATTGCAAGGTATTGTTTAAAATAGTTTACGTCCTGCAATATGAAAAATCTTGAGCAGTCATTGAGCTTTGCAATGGAGTTAGACTGTGCACTCATGTACAATACCAATTTATTTCAAACATAGGTGTGGAAAATTCGCGCACTTTTAATGTTATCACAAACGTGAATTATCAAAGTCAGGAAATTTTCTTAGTGATTTGGCTACTACAAATGACATCTACCAATAAATCTCAAGGAAACTATTTTTGAGGCAGTAGATAAAAAATGTATTAAGTTGTTACTAATGAAATTATCAAATCGATAAACTTTTTTCTTTAAGAATCAACGTTTTTTCAAATAAAAATTTCGTACGAAAAAACCCGGTATTGAAAGCACTCAATTAAATCTTTTTATGTTTTCTTTCCCAAAAAAATTTCTCAAACTTTTTTGAACATTTTTCTCTTGTTATGTTTATTACCTTTATCAGATGTACTTTCTGATTTAAATTATTATTATTATTATTATTATTATTATTATTATTATTATTATATACGTAAACATTTAATTTTTTACAATCAATCTAATCATTGCCAAGAATAAAACGTTTTGGTTCCAGTTCCGTCCCATTCCAATCTCATGAAATTTGCTGATCCCATCGTGCCATGTGATCCTATATGTCATAGCCTCTATTTTGGCAAATATCATGAGTAATAGTCTCAAAGTAGTGTATCTAGTTTCTTCATTTATATTATACTAGTCTCATGTTAGAGTCATTCCAATTTAAAATTTAGACCCAGCCCCAAGATATCATATGCGAATTTTTTGAAAGAAAATCCATTTGTGATTTAAAATAATACGCATTAACACACCGCCATTTATTTGCAAATAGCTGTGGCCACTTTACCCCAACCTACACCAATGCCATTGTCTTAGACAGATGAAATAGAAAATAAGTTAGATTAAAACTGAAATATTAAGTAGCGATAAATTTTTAATGCTAATTTACTATTATTAGCAATATTAATAAACAGTTCAAAAAATGATTTATTTCTGTGTATTAAAAATTGCTCCTATTTCAAACGATCTCTCAAATTTTAAATTAAGCACTGATTAGTTTAATACTTTAATAAAACTTTAAATTTTAGTTTTAACAGAGAAGTGTAGAACTGTAAAACAATGTATTTTTATGAAAGTTATTTAATACTAATTAATTTCATTAGAATGCTATATTCAACTTAAAAGATTAAAAAATTGTTTGAATTACATTCGTTTGTTTTGTTTACTTTGAACTGTATATTAATAATATAGAAGAGCTTTATATTTGTTTCAATTATTACAAATAAACACAAAATAACTGATCCAAAAAAGAAGCAAAATAATGCTACAAGAAATCATTATAAAATGTATAAGAAGAAACAGTGGAACATTTTAACCCTAAGCTGCCCAATATATCTTAGGAATCAGAAACTCTTTTGTTCATATTTAGACACTTCTCTGGATAAGTGTGCTTTCCAGTTATGGTGAAAATGTCCAATAAAACCTAATCCTGTTCTGTGCATGAGGCACATGAAAATGTTAACTTTTTTAATGGAAAACTGATTAGCAAAAACTTTCAAATTCTTCCCTTACATAATATTCAGATATTAAAGCGCTCTATGACCGGGTTCGCGACGGGTACAAATATAATAGAAAAGACAAGTGCCTATTCCGTGGTATTTTCAGATTTATTTAATGAGTTATGAGCACTTAAAGTATTTTTTAGAAATCATTACAAATTTGAAAAAAAAATGCCTGGGTTATTTAGAGGTAACAGCACAATAAAAATTTAGTACAAGAACTTTCATTGATGTACTTTGAAATGAACTTCTTTAATACGTACTTTATCAAACATGTTAGTTTCAGAGTGTATCATAGCTAATTCAGTAGTTTCTGTGTCATCTAAAAGAACGATAAGATAGAAAATTTCTGAAAACATTTTGTTTTAATTTTGAAAAAGTGTTCGATTTTAAGATCTAAGTTCAGGTCGATTGGGTGTATATACGGAAACATATGAAGATACATCTAGGTTGTAAAAGCATTTTAAAATACATTAAACAGCGTCAAATCAAGTGCTTGAACATTTAATCCAATATGTAAGAGTGAAAATTTCATACAATTTTCTAAGATGGACATGGTCTTGAGCTGAGGTTATGAAAATGATTGAACAAAAAAGCTTACTATTACACAACAGTGCAAGTATGTTAACCATGCATTGAATGCTAAAAATTTACAAGCAATGTGTTGAAAAAAAATATTACAATTTGAAATTATTATTAACAAACTCAATTTAAGATTTTTAATTCTGTGTGTAGAATTTATTAGAAGTTTCTAGCATAACCAAGTTTGGTCTAGCAAGCACCTGAAAAAATATTTATGGAAAAGATTATAACATTTATCTAAATGAGATTTATTTTAATGAGCCTGGCCGGACCGAACGGAATCTGCATGAAGCCAAATTGTCAATCTCTATAGTTCTATATATCCACTTACGCATAAAATTAATCGTGCACAACGTCTTTGAAACTGATCCAGACGGTAAGCATCAATACTATTAGCAAAGCATACTGGAGCATCATACAAAAGTGATAATCAGATTAAGGACGTGGTAAATTTTAATGTACAACAGTGATTATGGCTACTAAATTTGTAATTTTGTGCTATCTTCCTTAATCTACAACCAATACACAACGTTTCTTCTGCAAATTTTCGATGTAATCATAGCCTACTAAATGTTCATTATTAGGTTATGATGTAATAATTATCCGTTGTTTATTTAGTGCAAAACTGACCTTCATAAATATTGTAAGTATTCTGTTCTAAGATTCTTTTTAATTAAAAAATTCCAAATTCATCTTGCTGAAATTAGTTATATGTGTTTGACAAAAACGTTTTGTTAGTAAATTTGGAGTTAGCTAGTTTGTTACGTACATGTATTTCGTGAAACACTAACCTTCATGTAGATTTACAACAAAAATTACACATAAAATATTACACTGAGCCACATAAAATTGACAGTATTCTTGAAAATCAGACAGTTCATTTTACTGTCATCTTCTAATACTGCATTGATATACGCAGTGTGACTTGAGAATTCTAAGTTGTAACTTTTCAGAAGAAGCTCTATATCGGTTGAATTGAATTAATTTAATTTATTTAATTTACAAGGTCATACAAGCAGTATAATGTGCTATTGCGAAAACTCAAATCAAGTTTCAAGGATATAGCTCTTCCTAATTATTTAATAAACATTTTAAAATATGCTTATAAAAAAGGTATATTGAATAAAAAATAAGAAAAATCTGCATAAGCTCTGACCAAGCTCGGCTCGGCTCGACTCGGCTCGTTGACAAATCTGTTTTATGCAAAGTTTAGAGTTTCTATACGCCAATTAAATGTCTTTGATAGAAGCATACGATGTTTCGAATTTAGGTTAGTTAAAAGAAAGGAACAGTATTGAAAATGAGACAAACAGAAAGCATGTATTAGTTGTTTATGATAATTGCTTGATATTACATTGCGTAAGTGATGAAGATATCTAATGCCTGCAGTCATTTTTTGAATCTTATTCAGTAGAAATTTTTCAAATGTTAATTCATTATCTATCTCCACTCCTAAATAGCTGACTGATTCACTTTGCTTTATTGATTCATTATTTATCTTTAGTTCTATATCATTTATTAGATTTCTTTGTGCCTTCGATGAAAAAATTATAAATTGAGTTTTTTCAATGTTTAGTTTCAGTTGATTATTGTAAAATAATTGTTTAACTTTTCTATATCTGTTTGGAGGTTTTTTGTAGCATCAAAAGCATTTTTTGCGGTACTTATTAGGCATGTGTCGTCGGCATATTGGTAAATGTCGCTGTGTTTAACATGTTTTATCATTTACAAAGATTGCAAATAAAATAGGGCCAGTACAGTACATTGGGGCACCCCACGGTCAGTCGAACATAACTTGATTTTTACTGTTTAATATTACACGCTACTGTCTATTTTTAATGTTAACCGAAATTAGTATTACAGGCAGACAAAACATGTGCATAGCCCAGAAGATAAAATAACGTTTAAAACTGTGAATGAATTTATGACAATATTTATCACGGGTATATTGTGAGTAAAAATGATATGCGAGAGCTCTTCACTGTTAGGCCACGTTTAGACTAGTGATTGGTTCAATAGTGATCTGTCACATTTTGATTGAATCGCACGTCTAACCACCCAAGATAATTAGCGATGTGACGATCACGAAGAAATCGTGCGCGTTCGTCGACCAAAAACATTAGCTCACATAGTTTTGCAAAATTGCAAATTACTTTAATAATAAGTTATAAAAAGTTTATAGCATTAAGGTAAAAAAAATTTGTGGTAATCGATTGAGGCACAAAGTGAGAATAGCGAATAACGCATTAATGTAAGTATTTTAATAGGAAACTTTTAAGTGACTAACTGAAAGAATTTGGCCAATCACTTTGTCTTTGGCATTGCACATATTTAAGCTAAGTTTAATACGTATAAATTATAAACACGTATGTTGTGTTGTATTATACACTCTTGTTTTGTTTAATTTTTCATGTGTGTGCAATTCGATAGTGAACAAAATCGTATCCTTGTGAAGGCTAAGCTTCTTTTGTGAGTAATTTTTGGACGCTGTAGCTGAGCTGCCAGGGTTGTCTATGGGGCAGAATTTCAATCGCCACCGCAATGATAATTTTCGTGCGGATTCTCACGACACTAATTGCAAACATATGTGTACATATCTACTAACAATTTGCTTGTTATTTCTTAACATGCGTTTTTGCATAATGAATTAGGTATAGGAATCAAATTCGCTGATTTTCTTCGTATTGCATCTTCATAGATCAGCTTTTGAACAATCCTTAAAATTGGGCATTTCACATTTGAGTACTGTAAAATTACAATAACTAAAATTAAACAAAAATGATTTCCAAAAAATTGTATATTCAAATAGTTTTTATGTAAATTGTATAAAATATCTATCAAATTCCATGAATTTAGCTAATAAATGATTCCATTCCTGCGTACAGTTGCAGCATTTTAGCATATTTTTCCATATCATCAAAATCATTTGGTTAAACCTATGTATATCGCAATATCATTCCAAACTTTCAGCTGAAATGTGATCCTAATATAATTTTTTATTCTCTTTAGGCCTATGTAATTTCTCATCTCAGCTTAATTCAAACTGCAATAAGATAAACATGTTTTAGGTACATAAATTTAAATGTAATAACTCATTTCTCACCTAACCTATGCAGCCATTAATTAGGCTGACTAAGAAACTGTTTCTCGTTGGCCGTAAGCATTAGGAAACTAATGTAGAATCACTAGGTTGAATATAGAGAGAACCTTGCCAAAGAACTTAATGTGAAAGCAGAAGGTCGCTGAGGTGAACATTGACTAGAGCAACAGTGATTCCAACTAAGTAACAAAAGAACACAATTTAACAGAATTTTTTCTCTTTTTACAGATGCTTTGGTGTGTCTTATATACTATGCGTATTAACAATATGTACAAACATACAAACAACTAGTCACTAGTAAAGACGAAAAGCGCGTGAGCTGGCCGATACTAGAAACAGTATCTGCCGATGTTACACTAAAACCCGTGCTCCACAGCTTTTGTCTAGCATCTATGAGTCATCTTTGCAATAGCAGGCTCCTAAACGCGTTTAACCGGGCTGCGTGTTGTGCACATAACACAGTATGAGCTTTTTGTTTACTGCTACTAACTGTTTCACCCGCTAAAATAGTCTAAAATTATACCCACTCCCAACTTTCTTATATAAGTTTAATAGAACGAACTGCTAGTAGCAGAACAAGGTGTTATAACCGAATTATTTGAATTCTTGAAAATGGTTTATTGGATTTTATCTGTTGTTATTGTTACTATTTACAATCAATCGTGAGAAAAACAACACATTTATTTTTATTAATCTTGATAATACTGTAGGAAACTGAATTGAAACAATAAACAACCAAATCTATGTAAAAAAACTTTGATTTAGAATATATGTAGATATGTTCTTATTCTAGTTAATGATGAAGATTATGGGAGGGTTCTGGTCCCCTTCGGATCTTTTTCAACCCCTAAATTTATGGTATAATAGAATGTAAAGTTAAAATACTTGCCCACCAATCTCCACGAAACCCATTGAGCGAACATTCATCCCCACCCCACCCAACCAGGTCCATGGAGATCCTCATGGGGCCCCACTTATCCCCACCCCACTGGACAAGCCTGTGAGCTGCAAAGAGCAAAAGCAGATCCCAAAAAATAGGATTATTTTTTCTATATTATCTTACCTACTTTGAGTGATTGCATTGGCATCCGATCATTCCACTGCGGAATATGATGTAGTATTCTTTAGATTACAGTGCCCAGCAGTACCCAAAGTTCTAAACACATAATTTTATTAAAAATATTTAACAAATGTAATTAAACAAAATATTTATTGTTTTTCCAGGAGTTATTTTTTTCATCAGCAGGGTAGCCATCCTCAATTCTTCATCATCTTTGCTTTCATATTTGCACAATTGTTTTCTTTAGAGCTGTCCTTTCAGAATAAAATGACAGTTTCAATTGCAAAATAACTGTAGGAATTGCCCAACCACTTGATCAAGACTGAGATGTCCCACTGACAGAAAAACCCTGCGCAAGCGTCTTGTATTGATCAGTATGCACATTCCCTGGTACATTTGAACAAACATTCTCTACACAAAGTAAGCATGCTCTAAGCCATTGTGAAATGTCTGTTGTCGTGCTGGCAGCCATTAATGGAAACTATAAATTTATTCACTTTACCTATGAAAGCCAAACACTCAAAGTAACCATTTTCCCAAAAATTTGAATTGAAATTTCATGTAATTTTAAACTATTTAAAACTTCGGCTTATTAACTTGGCAATAATTTTTTCGGCAATCGTTTACAATAGAAGCGAAATTCAAGAATTTTCCTGAGTGGAAATATTTTAAAATAATTTTTATTTTGAAATTCTAATTGTATTTTTTGCCTCTTCAAACTTAAGGGTTAGAACAGAGTGATAATTGAATTTTCCATTCATTGCAGACACAGTAGCGAGGTGAATGTGAAATACTTATTAAATTTCTAAACGTTGCTTTCCATTTTGGCTTATTACTTCTCAAATTTGTGGTCATATGAACCTCATTCCTAAGTTTTATCTCATCCCCAAAGCAATGAAACAAACTATGATTATGTAAATTTAGAAGATGGCAGACAAATATATAGGTAATGATGGGTTAAGTTTCTAAAGTTTAGAATCAAAACAGGTATCTGCTAGCAAAGTGAGGGAAGCAGCAGTTTTTATATGAAATACTGTTTAAATAATTATCACATAGTTTTGCAATAAATGCGACAACTGACTTTATTTATGAACTTTTAACATCCATATTATCCGTTTGGAGATGCTAGTTTGGCCGTTATTTACTTCGATTTTTCCACCTGTCTGGAAGGTAAGACATTGTATAGCACCATATTATATCCGAGTTGCTTACAATTCGCGAAATTGATGGCGACTTTTACTACCTACGTGGTGCGAATATGTTACTCTTAAATGTTCCTCTTGCTCGAACTGTTAACTCTACTCGTGATATTATAGTTGTATCTGGTGCTCTCAGTGTTCGCTTTTCAGTGTTTTAACTCTTATTATTATGATAGTTAGTTACATACATGCGTTCAAAACAACATACATATAAAAGTAGAATACCACAATAATTGAAAGCTTTGTATGCAACGAGGATTTCCTGAAGGGGATCATCTCAGTTATGATTAAGTGAGTCATAAAGCCGAAAATATTTTGCTTTAAGCTCAAAATCAATTTTGAAAACCTGACATAAGACATTCCAACATGTTCCTCCCTTGCGTACGCCACTTTATGCAACACAGAACAGGTTACGGTGCTTTGTGTGAAAATGGCTGCTTTGTATTGGAATACCAAATGTAATTAACTTATATTTAGGTGATAAATGCAATTGCAAATAATTCATGTGCTAGAGACTTTGTTATCAAATATTATTGGGTCTGTTAATTTAGATAAGTTGATTTGTTTACATTTTATCTTATTTCATTAAATGAAGTTTCTTATATTTGATCATCAAATCAAAAGTGATTCATTAAGTACTCATCGAAAATAAGAATATTTACAAATTAGTGACATCAAGAAAACAACACTATCAATATTAAATAAATATGAATGTTTTTATTTAAGATGAAGTGAATTTCATTGCAAAATTTGCACATTTATGCACTTAATTTAAGCCTAATCAGAAATTTAAATCAAATTATTAGGAGAGTGATTTGAAACTGCAATCATAATTTTTCTACAAAGATCTAATCTAAGCTCTCAAAAGAATAACGGAGAATTTATGAAGAAAATGTTATATAAACACAATCAAAGTGAAAACTGTCAATTTTGATGGCAAGGCTTATCACACATATAAAGTGTACAATCGTCTTAAATTAGGCAAATTAACATTGACATTTATTAGAATTTGTTATTGTTTCTATAAAAAATTAAATGCTGATGGGTCACGTACTAAAAAACACACCTAAAATCTGAAAAAAAACAATGGATAACGAATTGTCTCGTCTTTCAATGTCACCTTTAAATGGTGCCCATTCCAGAACTAGCTCAAGTGCGCCTGAATGAAAGTTGGGCGATCTATTTAAGCAATCATTGCAGTTAAGGTTATTTGCTGCTTCCATAGGTTTAGACAACATTGTGTATGGGAAGAATATGAAGATGAGATAAGATAAGAACTTTTATTGAATTTTAGATTACTATCTATAATAAAAAAAATATAGCTCAAATAAATCCAGTAAAATCCCAAGTGTCAGTGTGGGAATAAGCGGACTGATGCTCCACCAGTCGCATGTCTGCTGCGTAATTTACTTTCTACAAAAAAAATTGATGCTTTCATGACGTCAAGCACGATATTTAATTTTATAGCAAAAATTTATTAATAGGCTAGGCAAATCTTTGAAAATTGTGGAGCAAACCGGTTGTATTCTAATAGATTCAATGGGTAGCTAAGTTTTAAGTATTAAAATCTACAAAGTCAAGACGGGAAAGCTGTGCTATACCGATTCAAGCTTTACACAGACAAAATTAACTAAATGTCTTTTCCAAATTAGTTACTAAGTGCGAAATTAATACAAATCCATTGGTTTTTATGCAATCCAAATTTGTTACAGATTTTTAAACAAAGCAATGCAAATTCATTTCATCAAAAATAATTTCTTACTAGACGACATCCAATAAAATTTATGCATACCCAGATGGCAAATATTCACTGGTGTTACTAACACTTCAGGTGGTCAATTCCTCAAAATGGTCAACCACATGAAAAATGATTTGAAGATTCAGAAAAAAATTCCCTACATTTTATAACTTAAGCAGTGAAAATACTCTTATTTAGTTAATATGTTACACCGCCATTGCTCCAATGTTCCAATAGGACTATGCGTCATGCAAAACTGTTCTGCTCAAATCTATGCCATAATGTATCTGTATACTAAGTAGAAGCCAAAATTTGGTGGGTCCATTACGTGGAATTAACCTGAACTTTCAATGGAATATGGGCTTTTCTTTATTAATTATATATTATATATATATATATATATATATATATATACTCTGAGCATAATTTTTCAATTCTTTAGCAGCTTGCATTAATGCAGTATATGATTTCTTAAGCTCTAGGCATAACACAAAAATATTTAGGAAAATATGTTTGTCAGGACAATTTTTTTAGAAATTATTATTTCTGTAATAAAGTACAAATTGTGATTCCTTTCAATCAAATAATCGATTTCGATGAAATCCTAATGATATCCTTACGTATCAAATTTGCTGTTAGACTTCAAACGTACCACTAATTAAGAAATAATTTTGCGCGAACGGATAAATATTAATTAATAGTTTTTTAAAATTTTTTTCTTTTTCATGAGAAAGATTAATTTTGCTGCATAAATTTGTTCTACTAAAAAACATTATAACATACAAACAGTGCAATAATATTATATTCATTTAGATAGCTATTCGGATGCCAATGTTAAAGTCTCATTCCATTAATATGTAAAATTCTTGAAGCTTTTCCTTCTCGATAAACTTTTTAAAACTTACCTGAAATTGCTAATAGGTTTTCATCATCTTACAATTTATAATTGTGTTTGCGTATCTTTTTGGAACTACAGGTTTTCCTATTAGTTCTGTATTGTATTATTTAGCTCAAAATTTTGATAAAAATTTTGATTATATGTATATGTCTTCAAATTATAACAATTTTATTGAAGCAATTAACCACTTTTTTACGGTTTTAGAAAATAATAGATATCCTCACAGATTAATTAAAAGACATGTAGATGAGGTAATTTTATTAAAAACATAGATAATAACAAAGCTAAACCAAATGAATAAGCAGATTTAAAGCAAGAATATTGGAAACTTCAATTCATCAATGACAGTGTTAAAATGTTCCTATCAAGAATAAAGAAGTTACTTTAAAAATAAATAAATCGAGAATAACACCAATTTCAACATCATTACAAACTCAAAATATTTAAAAAAAACAAAGATCCTGTAGCCAAGTTGCTGTCTTCTTCAATTGTTTACAAATATACTTGTGAAATTGTCAACAATTTTACATCGGAGAGACACGAAGACATTTTGCTACAAGAACTCATGAACATCTATCAGGACACTTAAACTCAGAAATTCACCAACATCAACATAGAATTAAGAGCGAAAATTTTGAATATTACTAAAATATAATTATCCATTAATTGCAGAATCATTATATATCAAGAAATATTGGTAATCAAATTTAATGAACAAACAAAAAAATATAACATCAATATTTTTTAGTGCATGCAAAATATATATCATCTTAAGTGTAGTTAATTGTAAACATTTTTCCTTCCAAATTTGTTTGATAAAGATTTTAAATCGATATATATATATATATATATATATATATAATCGAGCTAAAAAATTTGGTGTGCCTACCTTAGACTTAGAGCAAATTTCAGGTTCAGGCTGAATTTGGTAAATTGAGAAAGTGTAAACCATTTTAGGTTTAAGAAGATCTCAATAATAAATATTTTTTAGGATCAACCTTTTAAATATATGAACGTTAGGTATACAGAGAATTTAAATCTCTTTGACAAATACGAAATTTTCAAAGAAATATAGTAAATCTTTTCAACTACTTCAGCTTCGGCAATACGCTAAAATAGACATTTTCAAAATTGCATTAAAGCATTTTCCCCAATAGACATGTGATTGCCTCACGATTCTTAAATTTGCCATTAGACTTGGAAAAAATTGTTTGTAAATGAGGAAAAACGATTTAACCTTATAAAAGAACGCTAAACTTTTTAAGTTTATGAAAAAATTCAAATTTTCCAATTGTCTAAGTAATGAGAGCGTTTTTCACCTTCCTGTAGAAAAAACACTAACATTGGCACAATGATGTCACTTGAAATAAATTTGTATATTGCATCATTAAGTGCAAAACATCTTAATAAATTTGAAATTCAAATTTCCTGGCAATAGATAAGGAAAATAATTAAGACAAGTGTTTTGTAAAATTGAAATACCTGCATAACAAAGAGCTTTGCTTCATTTCGCGATCAAGATTTTTCACATTACTTTATATTATTAGTACTTTAGTGCCTCTAGCAATTGAGAACCATTTCATTGGAGAAAAGTAATTAAATTTTTAAGCAAACTTTAGATGTGGGCATTTCAATCAATACGGTGGTGGCAATGAAGTTCTTTTAGCACAGGCTAGAGCTCTTAGCAGTTGGATTAATCAGTGTCCAGCAGTATACAAAGCATAATAATAATTGAACTTCGACTTTTCAAATGATTAGCATTACATAGGATTTCCTAGATATTGATTAAAATTTGTTAACCAATGTTGACCTTTAAAAACTTAAAATGACCGCAAAAAAATTGAAAATTTCTGCAGCAAATAGTTTTAGTTATTTTACAATAAATGTAGCAGGATTAAAAGCTTCACATTGAAGTGCAATCTTGTAAGCAAATAGAAAAGACTTCAGAAGCTCCATACAGTATTTCAAAGTTAGAGAAAACCCCAAAATGCTTTACAATAAAGTACCTTTCAAAAGTATTGAACCACCAATGAGTAGACATAATTAATCCATTTGCTGTAAAAGAAATAAAGCAGATAGTGAAAAAGGTGTTTGTTGCAACTGGTGGTTAAGTTAACAAATTCAATGACATTTAATTCCTCACGTGACATCGTATGCATGATGTAGCATGTTAATTGTCAAAAGCCGAATTCTGTGTGGTTCAAAAGAATTGAACCATCCAATTAAAATGCGTTCTTAAGCATGATAAAAAATAATAAGGAGTTCAAACAAGTTATTGCATTGCACATTACAGCTATCACAGTAGGAGATATATTATAACGAAACATCTAAATTGTTTATTAGTACTTAGTCGAATTGTCACGTGCTTTTATCACCATTTCTAACCGGCGTGGCATAGATGCAAAGAGTTCTTCTATTTTCTAATCTATTGAGTAAAAGGTTTTTTGAACTTTCTCCCAAATCTCACTCAAGATCTTTGCAGAATCTCGGTCGAGTTTTTGCTTTACTTGAGCCCACATGGTCTCAATCAAGTTGAGATCCGGGCTTTGGCTTGGTGACTCTTCAAGGAGCGCGATTTTCAAGAAATCGTTTTGTATTGAAGGATGTGTGCAGGAGGCACCATCTTGTTGCAAATTGTCGTCCTCGCCCAGGTATGGTAGGTTTTCTTCAAGAATTCTCTGGTATTTCTCACTTTTAATTAGACAATCAATCTTTACAATTTTTCTCATCCCATCCTTTCAAATGGAAATCACAGAGATGGAACTGGATCGGATCTCTTATCGGTTCGGATCAGATCGCATACGTATCGAATCTACATTTTGAGAAAATTTCGGATCTGTTTCGGATCCAAAATATTTTAATAATTGTGTATATTGTAGATTTTATACATTATGCATTTTTACATTGAATGCCATTTTAAGTCTGTTATAATCTCAATCTAAGTGAAATTTTGTAATTGAATTTCATTGTTCATGCAACAGGTTCCACGTTATTCTTTTCAACAACTTATAAAATTGGTGACGAACATTAAAAATCTGAAAATGATTCATTATAGCCATCACATAAAGAGAAAATTGTAAAGCAACCAAAAACATTTCCTTATATAAACTTGCAAATAGAAAAACAGAAGGAACACAGAGAAGCAAGTGTAATACCTTAGTTGCTGCAAACACCGCCAAAATTTAATGATATAAATATAATTTGGGACGCTCTTCAAACAAAAATTCTCCTGTAAGATGCATTATAAGCAACTTGCAATGCCAAGATCAATTCCATAAAAAACGACTATTTAAACTCTATGAATATATTATGATTATAGGTGATGATAATTTTTGGGATTCGATTACTAAAAAGCTTACAAATAAGCAAAGAGATAAATTTTTTGGAGTTTTGGCAGAGCAATTATCAATTTTAACTCATAACCATAGTCACACCAAACAGAAACGGACTTGCTTCTGTGGGTGGCCAATTACAGATAAAAAAGCAATCTATTTTGAAATATAGATGGACATTGGCCAAAAATTTTAGTCCAACTTTATAAACGTTGACAAAAAGATTTCTAGAATTTTTTTATTCACTTGACAAAAATTGATTGTATTAGATTGTAGGTGCTAGAAGAGCATTTGATACTATTGTATTATTTCAAAATTTAACTCTTGATTTTTCAAAACATTTCTTCTAAGTTATATAGGATTTACTACATTTGAGCTGATTTGCATGCATTATTGCGTAAGTCATCTCATTTTTCCAATACCTCGGTCCAAGCCCAACCCTTTCTCCCCTTGGTATATCGTATATTTCCATTTTTGATCTCAAGACAATGTTGAAGCACTTAACATTTTTTATTCGCACTTAAAATTTACGTCCATGCGTATTTATTGTTAGAATACTTATTTATGTTCTAATCCGTTTCGGATCGAAAACTAAAATTCTTATAAAAATTCGGATTGGATCGGATTCTGAAATGTTGGATCCGATTCCATGACAGATCATAATGTTATCTTCGACAAAATTGTTTGTAGTACAAACTTTCTGTGGGAGATTTTGTTGAAGCTTACCCTGGGGCGCCGAACAAACCTTTCTCTAAATACCCAGTCTTGCAATAGCAGAGAATTCATTCTTTTACGGAAATTTTTATCGATTCATTTTCTGTTTCTTTGTTAGATGTGGCTCTTGGGCAGCTATTCTGGCAGATAATCCATTGCGTCGAAGAATTCTTTTAACTGTAGAAGTCGAAACCGATTTTCCAACACTCTAGACTGATTTAACTTGTGCAGCACTGTGTTTCAGGTTGGCCTTAGACAGTTGAACAAGAATCGCACATCTGTTTTAAAAGTTTTTTGAGATCTCCCGAACTTTGGTTTGACTGTAGTACACCCCTCTTGTTCAAATCGCTTGATAATTCTGAACATAGTCTAATGAATTTTGTTAACTTGACGGGCAATCTCTCGTACATCGAGACTTTCCTGACGTTGTTGGATAATCAATTGCTTAATTGAATTGCTGGTATATCCAGGCATTTGATGTGCATCTTAGAGCTTTTACTTGCTAATAAAATGTTAAGAAAATGGAGATAATTGGTTTTATTTTTTAATAGGACCAATACATTATTGTAATTGGGTGGTTCAATTCTTTTGAACCACCCATAATTCGGCTTTTGACAATTAATAAGCTGCATCATGCATACGATGCCATGTTGGAAATTAAATATCATTGAATTGGTTAACTTCACCAGCAGATGCAACAAACATCATGTTCACTGTCTGCTTTATTTCATTTACAAAGCAGAAAATGAATTTATTATGCTTACTCATTGGTGGTCCAATACTTTTGAACGCTACTGTATTGGATTTTGAACCTTAACCCATATTTTAGCATAATGTCTTGTCAGAATGGGGCATTGTATATTTATGGAGACCATGCTCTTACTTGCAGCAGCAAAGGTGACAGAATTGGTCGGCATGATCGTCTTTGCGATATTGTATACTCAATGGTAGCTTTTGCCTCCCTATCTCCTGTCAAAGAGCAACGTGATCTAATTAATGGGACTCGGTCTAAACCTGGAGATGCTTTCATTCCTGTTTGGTCTGCAGGTAAGCCAGCTGCACTAGTCTTGACTGTTATCTCACCACTGCAAATTTCAACCAT
The DNA here is from genome assembly GCA_900660155.1 of Hofstenia miamia. Classification (NCBI taxonomy): domain Eukaryota; kingdom Metazoa; phylum Xenacoelomorpha; order Acoela; family Hofsteniidae; genus Hofstenia; species Hofstenia miamia. The sequence goes on along the minus strand of CABFPE010000119.1, from coordinate 78,677 downwards.
TTCAAATGCGGCATCCAATGCAGGCTGGTCTCTAGAAGTAGCTAAAGATCGCAAATTTTCAAAACACCTTAATAATTGTGAATCTGAAGATTATACATTTGTGCCCTTGGCCTTAGAAACACTAAGTGGCTTCTTAGCTACCTCAATTAAGACTTTTCGGAAGCTGGCCCTCCTTGCTGAATCGCGGAAAATTCTCAATAAAGATATGACTACTGCTCCCTTTAGAATTTTACATTCTCTCTCAATTGCGCTAATGCAAGGCAATACTAAAGTGATCCTAGCAAGATCTCTAGATCCTCATCACTAGATCGAAATAAAGAATGCTGTAAATCGTATTAAGTTAATTGTGTGATTTGTTGATAATTTTTCTTAATCATTTTAATGTTGATTTATACAATTATTCCAAAAATTTACTTTAAGATGTAATAATGTATGCAGTGGTAAATGAATTTTGTAAATGTATAGATACATCAAATTAAAATTTTTTAATTTAAAAATAAATAAGTTATTAGGATCAACTGTTGTGTACCTGAAGAAATATAATGATTAAAATTTAGTTCTTTTTTATAAATATTAGACTGGGTGGATGGGGTTAGGGTTAGGGTTAGGGTTGTATTTTGAGCTTTGCAATCTTTATCTTTCAAATATAAAATTCTCAGGAACTGCTCAAAGGAAATTCATTTTATGTTGTTTAGCAAATGCACGCCAACAGAGGCTTGGACTGTATTCTTTTGAATTTCAAAATTGTGGATGCCTTTAGAATTTGAGCACTTTTGATAACATTTGAAAATCAAGTCCATGCATCCGTCAAATAGCTCTTTAAAAAGAATCACAGAGTGCAATCCATTTCAATAAAACAATCTGGTAGGTGAGGCTCATTGGGTTTGTAAAATAAATTGGAATTGATTTTACAGTAATTTTACAAATCACGTCTGGAATAAGTATGTTGAACTTTCCCTTGTTGTCAAGGAAGTTGTTACCTCATCATTCCTCGAAGTACACATATATGTCAGTCTCAGCCATGCTTTACAAATTAACAATAGCAACATTGTCTTCTCCACTGCCTTCATCAGACACTTACACTTGGATTTGTTTAGTGTCAGGAAGGAGGATGTAGATATTAGCAGAATAATATTCAGGGGATTTCTCTCATGGTTCAAGTAAATCATTTAATAGTTGGAGAGCTGTCTAATATGACAAAAACAAAATGGTGATGTATTTGCAACGGAGTGGTTAACCACCCTTTATAACATTATAGATTATTACGGTTAGAACTTTCTCATCTTCCAAAAATTTATCAATGAAAATAAAGCTTCCTTATATGCCAAGTAAATATTGAAATTTTGAATCCTATAGGTATTTTGAGTGGCAAATTGATTATACCTATCTTAAGTTAGAAGTTTTACTTGCTGAAGTTGCTAGAATAATACCTGAAGCAATAAATAGCATTGAAATATATTTAAGCAGAGAGTCTTACGTAAACAAATTACTAAAGAAAAATATCGCTCATTTCGGCATTAGCTATTGAATTAATCACGCAGTGTCAAATATGAGTTAATAAGCCAATGGCTAAAGAATAATTTAGAAATCACAGCGCAAGAATTCCAATTCTATGCACATAGATGTTGGTAGTAATCAAAACCGGATACAGGTTTCAAGAGATAGCCATAATTTGCAATAAAGAAAGAAGTAATGCTACCATTTTGTATATGTATTTATAGGTTTCACAATCATTTTTATGTAAGCACATGCAAAACAAATTATACACAAAATGTCTGAAAAGGGAAACATTTCTAATTATATTCAGCACAACAAAAACACTATATTCCAAAAATTAGTTTTTCTACATTATGAAAATAAATTTCAAATACTTTTACATGGAATTTGTGCAAATAAAGAATCTTAATGTTAGCTAGCATTTCTTTACAAAAGAGTTGCTAAAATATTGATTCATAAGCTAATTTGCATTCCATCAATTGCAAATAAATTTATTCAGTACATCAATAAATACAATGTTACAAAATATGTTCTATTTGCAAATCATAGTAAACACTGTATTGCTATTAAAAAGCAGCATTTCCAAATCTTAACAGTAAATCTATGTAACCAAATCACTAATTGCGCCAAATATATATTTAAGCAAGCAAAAAAATAGTTTCACATCGTGCTATTCAAGTAAAAGAATTAGCTTTTGAGATGTTTGAAGCCCTATGAAACATAATCATTATTTAATTGGCAAGTTTCCTTTTGTATTCAAGATAAAAAAATTAGGTTGTTTAATGAAGCTTGTCAGTCCACCCTACAGGCATATTACCTAAATGTACACTGAAATATTTTAAACAAGAAAAGCCCCATCCACACATCCACACTAATACACAGAAACAGATAATTGATCATGTAGCACACAGGCAAGAAGAAGAGCCTGACATCATTTCCACTGAACAAGTCAATGCTCCTAAAAGCCACAATTGTCCAGTTCAAGTAGCAAAACAACTTAGATAATTCTGACAAACTGCTTATAGAAACATCATTTATTCATATTTGAGAGCCACAATTGATTACAGCAATACTGTCAATTTAACAACAACATAAAGAAAGTGATAAATGCATGCAGAAATAATTTAACATGTAACAAAAAAATTATTTCACAAAATCTTCAAAGTAAGCTTGAATATTAAAGAAGATTAAATTTGTAGATAAATTTTGAAAATTTGTTGTAAACTATAGGAAACAAAGAAAATTTTGTAAAATATATTACTGAAAATACTGAAAATAGCTTTGTAAACTGAAATATATTTACATGAATAATAATTGTAATTGGGGTGACATTTTCAAGCCTGAAACATTTCAACCTAACCCAACCTGAATCTGATTTGTTGGTTACAAAGATATAAGACAAAATTTGAAAATGCAAATAATTCATTTGTTTAAAAAAACAATTACAAAAATAGTGATATGAGAAACAAAATGAAAATTTATTTGAATACAGAATACAGCAATTCAATGGCTTCAAGCATTTCACAGCCATTTGCATTTGCATGAAAAGTACTCTACTCTAATAAAAATGGATTCATTGACCAAATACTTTAGAAAAAAGCAGTCAAAAATATCTTCTTTGAAAATCTTAGAATTATACAAAAATCGAGTTTGTTGCTCATGACTTGCCCTTGTTATAAGTGCAAATACTGTGACAAAAATGTATATATTGTGGTGGTTATTAGCAATAACATTACTTCACAATGCAGTGGGTGCATTTTTTTTTCTCTGCTTTGGTAACATTATTTTTAAACAGTAACCACAGTAGTTAAGGATGGGGAGACCCTCTTACATTGGGACACCCTACCTATGGCTATTTGCCTTGTGGAAATGGACTGATTCTATTGAACGCCATCTAGTGATGAAATATTTTTGACAAAGTTAAATTGACCAAATTAATTTTTTGACCAAGTTTATATTTTTGATTTCTAGAATTTAGGCAAGCTTATATTTTTGATTGCAGTTTTCAGTTAAGGCGCATTTGTTGTAACAATATTTAGACATGCAACATTATGTTTCAAGGACAATAATTCATAGATCCAAAACCCAAATATTTCAAATGATGTGTTTTTTTGCATTAGAGTGTGTTTCCAAGCATGTTAATATTGATCAAAGCAAATATGCAAGAGGTAGAAAACAATTTCTTTAGCAATTGTGTATAAATTGTACTAAATGCAAAAGCATACATTACACAATGACTCCACATGATGAAGTTCTTAAGATGTGTTTGTTGTAACAATGTTTAATCATGCAACAAGGAAAATAATTGATACACATGAAACTCGTTTTCTGGTAATATCCAAATACAAAGTGGTAGAAATATTTGCCATGCTTAAGCATTACACATATATGAATCAAAACGCATTGTATATGAGCTGTTTTTGTGCAGACTAAGTTGTTGTGTAGAGCTTCACCACATCTAGCAAATTTACACAGAGGTGCCACTATTAATTTTCATAGTTGACAAGGGAAATTATGGCGCCCAAACTTGCTATCCAGATTATTCAGTACATTGTAAGCTGATGTATCCATAATAGTAATTAATTAATTCATCTTTCCAAAATTACTTGTGCTTCCATGTTGAATTGACCATTTTAAGCATGTAAAATGTTTGTAAATGTGTAAAGAACTAAGAATTTTGAGAAACAAACATTATTTAAATAAGCTGATGTATCCATAATAGTACTGCATTAATTCACCCATACAAAATTACTTGTGAGCCCAAAACACTGTTTCCTTTCTATATGAAAAAATAAGAGATTTGATAAAAGTAATCATTTATTCATTTGTAAGGTTGCCTTCTGTAAAGCTACTGTTATGAAAATTGTGTTTGTTCCAGTTGAATGCTTTTGGATATGATGAGGAGGACATCCAAATTTTAATTTGATTGACATACTGTAATAATGTACATTTTGTCATCCAACAAATTAATAGTTCTTTAATATAGTAAATGTAGTTGTAAGCATTTCCACACAACTAAAAAAACACACTAGATTTCAAACAAGGCGTCATGATTGATAAAACAACCAACTGTATGTTACATGTTTTATCAACTTTTGCATGTTTTTTCACTTTATTTAGTTTATGGCTTTCCATGGCTGCATACATTACAGGGGTTTCTTTCTTTTGTAACTTTAATACATAAATACGATGACACATTTGTTATTCATAGTTGATGATGATTTTTTCCATTGATAGAGATGATTTTCCTTTTAAATGCATAAATGTTTGTAAATAGTGTATTATTCACACTCAAAACTACAGATGAATGTATTTCAAAGATAGAATTTCAAGGAAAATAGAAAGTAATATAATACATAGCAAAAACATGTGCTAATTGATGAGTCATAACCCGTTGTTATTTCATGAATAATGTGGGTGTGGTTATAGAATGGGTTAATCACACATCACATAATCAAACTATGAATAATTTTAGAATTTACATGTGCATATGTTGGAGAATTTGTTATATATATATATACATATAATGGTCAGTTGTACCATACTAATTGGGAGTTTTGATTACAATGGACCAGCAGAGTCAATTTCTTAATGTTACAATGGACCAGGTGTGTTTCTCATTTCAAAAACCTTTTTTACTAAAACTCTACAGACTCAAAAAAATTTAATTCATGTTCTTTGGTAAATACCATCCAAATGACACAAAAAACAAAAATTAATGTGTATAATTTATAGTTTCATTAAGCTACTAGTTATAAAATTAGCAAATTTAGAGTGCATGGGATTAAACAAAATATTCAACATAGCAAAAATCAATTTAGTTTAAATCAAAAAAGTGCATACATTGGAAAGAGATAATACATCAATGAATATGGTCAAATAAATAAATAAAGCATAACACTGTTTATACCAAAAACATTTATGTTGGAAAGAGAAATACAAAAATGTAAATAGACCCCTAAACCAAAAACGCATATAATCTTATTTATAGTGAAAATGTGTACAATGGAAAATGAGTTAATACAAAAATGTATATAGGTGCATAAAGCAATACCCTATTAAATTCATTTATAGCAAAAACGTGTATGATGGAAAGTAAAATACTAAAATGTAAAACACATAAAGCCATACCAAATATTTATGATGGTAAAGACAAATAATACATCAATGCATTTAGATGTTGAAAATAAAATATGGAAAAACCTATATAACACACCCTGTTATTTGAAATCTCCAGTCTACTTTGTCCTGCTTTTTTAAAGTAGCATTGAAGCAGATAGTTGATTAGTCACAACTCTTTTAACATTAAATCAAAATACACTCAAATTCCTCAGTTCAAAAAGAATGTTAAGATAATTAGTTGATAATTTGCACCAGTCTTTTGTAAAGTATCACTTGATCACTTCTATTCTCCACAAGTCAATAACACTACTTTCTAAACTGTGTGATGGGTGAGTCAACAATTATCCATTAAAAAGTGTCTCCTGACTCCATCTGCTAAAATTAATTAATTCCACTTATACAGTATTTGTAAAAACACAGGGGTTCATGCACACTGGCACAAAATAAATCAAGTGCATAGTTAGAACACTAATAGATGTATTATTCATAATTCATTTTTTTATTAAAGTGGGTAATAAAACACCTGAGAAAAGCAAGATAAAAATACAATAGTAAGCACATAATATAAAATAAATGTAATAAATAATATACATGGGAGTGGTATATCAAACATTATTTTAGTTTGCAGGGCATACTATTATTGTTTGAATACATTAGCTGGCTAATTGGGTTTACATTACATTTGTAATAACACATTGGTCACTAATTTATCCATAAAAAATTTCATTGATTTTCTATACATTACATGCAAGATATTTTATTTTTTCAAATATACTGATGTTTTCCATTGCAATTCCATGTATTTAATTCATTTTACTTATATTCAAATACAAAAACAAGAATTTTATTTGTTAAAACTTAACATTACAGCAGCATAATATACAATAAAAGCAAGCTAGTTTATTGGAAAAAGTAAACATGGATTATATGTAAAAACAAGTTAACTTTACAAACCCATAAAATATAGACCTACACATTAAAATCAAATTTGTTTTTTCAAACAATTTAAACATGGTTTATGCATAAAGGTGCAAGCATGCTAAAGGCTTCATTTTGTTTTCAAAGCACACCATATTTTCCATTGCAAAAATCCCAGCACAATATGGACGTAAAGATAATTAAATGTACACAAATGTTTAGCATTAACACAAATTGCTAATCCCAACACAACCCTGATAATCCACTATGAAAAGAGAAATCCAATGTATAAACCAGTGTCAAGATCATATATTGTTAGATTAAATGTAAAGTTTTGTGCTGACAAAGGTCAAATATTAGAATACATGTGCAAATGCCTGTAAATAGCATATTATTCATATGTAAAAATATATGCACATACTATTTAAAAGATAGATTGATAAGAATTTTGAGAAAATTACAACCTAACAAACTATAGGTTAATATGTTGAAAAACATTGACTATAAAAAATCGCTTAACCATGGTATAAACTTCACTATGACTTGAATTTTAAAGCATTTTTAGTAAATATTACAACCTATGCATCAAGTGTTAGATCAAATATTGCATAAAAATACGATTTTTTAATAAGTATTACAAGATAGTACAAACATGATAAAAGCAAAATTCAAGGATCAAATGCATACTAATGCTTATATGTGAAGATGCATTTGAAATTCTAAGCTGTTTAAAGACGCTATGTCACAATTTATTGATTGTAAATAGAAAACTTAATAAGTGCTCAGTGAATAAATTCACCCAAACATTGCTACACATTACTAAATGTTGAATAAAGACTAAATTTTAAAATGTATATTCACTAAAATTCAACAATAAGCATACTTATTTGAAAAAGCAGTATGGAATAAAAGAAAAATTTTCACATCTGAGCATAAACATTGATAGATATTGACTGAGTCTTCATTATATTTCACAAGAATAATCATGATTCTAGTTCATCTCTAATGTGATACAAAAGAAATAGCTTTTCTAGAAACAAAGAAGGTCATTGATAAATGATTCATTTAAATAGAACCAAAGAACTTTAAAATGTTATATTATTTCATTAATTATTTATTGAATATTTTTTCCTGATTTTTTTTCTTTTTGTTTTTACATAAATCTTTGTTTAAATTACTAACTTGAAACATGTTGTTTGGTGATTTTAAAATCCCCATGGAAACTAGAACTTGTTGGTTTTGTACACATTTCTTTAACAAATAAATAAATAGAGTATTTCAGCTAATGGTACAATTTAGTTAATCCAATATTTAAATTAATTAAACAAAGTTAGCATGATAATCATTTATTGAAATATAAAATGATTTACGCTTTTGAGTAAATTAAGATACAATCTCTGTAAAATTGAACAGCATTTTTGTTTCCTGGGGAATTTTTTTCGCATTCCCTTATAAATTATCATGCATTATAAAAATTTAACAAATCTCCACATGCATTCTTCACAAGAATATTTTGTATTTTGTTTTCTAAAACTTATTTGTTTTAAGGCGATGATAATAAACCAACCAGATAAATTCTTTTTTTGTTTTACCCTCATTTTTGCTTGAATTTATACACTTAATATTCATACAGAGTTCATTTTTTCACAACAATTAATTGTGATGATAGTGGTTTTTTGAATAATTATTTAATAAATATATAATTCAATATCTAAATTTACCATGAAGTCTTCTTTTTTGCAATGAATGATGGACATTCTAACACATTTTACTGTATTAGCAAATTTTTTTCATGCTATTAGATATAATATTCTCTTTATGTAATTGTTTGAATATATCTTATCCACCATTGTAATTGATTTAACTATTCAAAGCATTATGTGGTTAACAATATCATATATCTCATTTTCATGATTAATGATGGATGATTGATATAATGGTAACCCCCACTATGTGTTATAAAGCATTGAACTTTCTGACACACAAAGAGAATTTCTCATTTCAAAGCATAAAAACGACTTACCACAGTAAATAAGAAGGCAATCTCTGCAATTAAACTCTCCACAAAGATTGATTATTGCAATAAAACACATTGTTCTAGTTAAAACCATTGAATTTTCACCATTTCTGTCTGCTAATGAGCTTTGTTGAAATTATACGTATATTTCTAAGATTGAAGTAAATTAATAACAGTTGTTGTAAAATGATATTACATCCGCCAATGTTTTACCCTAAAATACAAGCATGGAAAAAAATAAAATTGACATTGCTACTATATATATATATATATATATATATATATA